>JAXDRA010000997.1:0-30463 GCA_034190875.2 Urechis unicinctus
TTTTATCGAAAGTCCATCGAAGACTGGGCGGTATCATGGTTTTGATGAAGGCCAGGTTTGTTGGTTATATCATTGCCTACCATAAGAGCAAATATCAAAATAATACATTTCATGCCCACATAAGCAATACATTTTGCGTTACTTACTTACATCCTCAATAACTGCAATTACCACCCAAAACATCAAAGCGATTAATGGCAGAGGTTAAGCAGCTTGAAAAGCATCGATGGTTAACGTTCAAGATCATCAATATGCATGAGATTGTGCTTGAATCGAGATATACTCGACATCTATAGCATATGTGACTCGAGATTCTGACGTAGGAGGTTTAGTTTATGACGAAGTCTTTTGTTCTAGAGGATATTGATAAGTTCCGGCGCTCTGTGTGCCATTAGTTGACCTCCATTGATTTAGTGAATAGCCATGCAAACTAACAGTATGAGACAATGCCATTCCTTCATATATACATAAGCGTGATGAATCAGCTTCCTATATAAGACTGACCCTGTTGACACTATTTACAAATGCCTGCGTGGCGGTGGCTGCAATGTGTCAGGGCCAGAGCAACTGCGTGATGTATTTGTTTTTGGAAGGCGAGGAGTACATGTGATGCGTAATTGGCTCCATTTTAAGCATTAACAATTTCTCCATGAACAGCTATTGCCATTTTCAGCCGTTGTAATAGAGATCGTTCAGCGACTATCCTAGATAAGTATCAACATGTGATCAACTTCACTTACTGAACATATTCATAACTCTAGCTAATAGACCGTGTATGTGCAATAATCTAATCTAAGATCTAATTTCATGTTATAAGTATTGCTCAGAAATTTAATGCCACTTACGTCATGTGGCACTTCTGATGAGCCCACCCTGAGAGCCACATGCGGGCCTCTCATCAAAATTGTCGAATGATATTAATCAAACAGCAGCCCACCTCCTAAGGCTTCTTATTGACTTCATTCAACTAACAGTTACATATGCAGATTTTGACTGCGTATGTACCCAACATGTCACAGTCAACCGTCATCAATACTACCCTTCAAATGAACGTGTAGCGGAAAATGTAATGTGCCCAATTTCTGGTACATAACAGACCAGAAAAGTTAATATCATATATTATATTCACTTAGGAGACTTATATTGGTTGGTTGTCGGATTATTTATTCATTTTCTTGGCGGCGCTCTGGAGCACTTGTTTAAGCTGGAATTCGGAACTATAAATTGGCGTTACGATGCTTATTTAATTCCAGTCTGGTTGGTTGTATCATAGCTGAAGAGTTTAGATACATAGTATATATCTTTACATGTGGGAGTATTACACATCGTATTCCATCATGCGACACTTACAAAGGTTATGTGACAATAATGCCGATGTTTGGCAAAGAGAATTCTAAGAAAGTTGAAAGGTCCATGGTACCGATGGAAAATGTACAATGCATCGATAGTCGACGGTAAAGTCAATTATAACGCTTTTAGTAGTGGTGTCGCCGTGGGATGTCAATGTACAAATGTCATGAAAGTATGACCTCTTTTGTCTGGCAGATCTCAATCAATCTATATCAGAAGCATAACTGTGTTAGGGCCAGGATCACTGGACGGTGTTTTGGGGTGGTTCAAATTTTAGTTGTTTATATTAGCTATATACAGACAAAATCAAAGAGGACTGCTCCACCACTACCAACCCCGAAGGGCGTGGGTGGCATTAGCAACTGCTGCCATTAGGAAGTTATATTACTCGAGAATGCATAGAAAATTTTCGGGATATTTGTGAACCGGTGATAGGCTGATTATATTATATTTTCACTACTATCGATAATTGAAGGCTCGTATTTATTAAAAGTGTTGATATATTATGCTAACTTTGGACCATATATCACGAAAGCAAATAGCTCGATGTTTAACTGCTGCTTATGCATGGCATATGTCAATCGTGGCGAGTCCATTAGGTAAACCTTACATTTAAAGGATGTTGTAAATCAACTAGCAGCCCTTTTGTGTTGACTATTTTGAGCAATACCTGCATACGTCATTGTTTTATGTGCCCATAGGCTGGTATTGGTTAAGTTAGCTGCTTTATTAGGACCTTCATCAGACCACGTCACAGGTAATAGCGTGTATCTAAAATTGATGCATTTTGATCGGACATTGTTGCGAGAAATCTTACGCAATTGCACCAAGAAATTGAAAAAAAATATCGACTTGCCTTAGTTCGATATATTTACTTGTATTACTGCAGTGGCCAGATAATCTAAATATTTAATGCATGTTGACAAACTCCATTGCATAAATCACATGGTACCTTACGGAAAGTAATTAATACCCATAGCACTGTGAGTAACATAATGTCTTAAAGTATTATGTTTTCTTGAGCTTTGTGCAATTGAGGCTGTTTATCAACTGAGGTATATTTGTAGTGTCTATTTGCAATATCAAACTGAAATTTCACTCATTTTTGAAGACCCTTTTCTCGGTACACCGATCGCAGTACAGTAACATTGACTGGAAAAGGGTGCATATCATTGTTCAGCCACGCGTCGTTGCTGATCTAGTACCGTGACCTCTCCGTTCCAACGCGATATACCTAGCTCTGGAACTAACACATCACGTCTCTCTTGCAGGCAAGAGGTCACGGCGTTTTAACCAATTCACTATCAAGGTACTCATCATTTGTGACATTTACTACAGCTGAACTACCTTTCTGATAATCGTATCGGTGAGTTGCCGAAAGTCGAGTGATCGTTGGGTTTGCACTCCAATTTACGAGACTAATGAACAATGCCCGAGTTGCATTTAAGTACAGCGACACTAACTGCGGCCTTATTCAGTATTTTCATGTATCTGAGCATCGAGTGACATGGAAAGTTGTGAGCCCTAAATAGATTAAGACCCATGCATCTAGCAACTATCATCCGATATATCTGGTAATTCCAATGCAGGTATACGATTTCTTGTGTGCCTTAATGTTAATGCCGAAGACGTACAAATTTCTTACCAATCCTAGCAACAATTGATTCAGATCAAGAGCACCGCCTCTTTATGCTTATTTCTATACAGCTTATGTAGAAATGCGAAAAGACTTTTTGCGGTTTGATAACCCTTTTGTTTGAATGTGATGACAATAAATAATAGAAACCTGTATTCCAGAGCAGCGGATGAACATACAACCAACTATATAATGAACACAAAAGACAGTATGACACTTGACTGAGGCGAATTCTAGAAAGACTATTTTATTGAATGAAATACAGTGACACCGACATGGCCACGCGAGATCATTTCATACGTTTCCGTCAATATATCAATGTGCACCAGTCATTGTGATAAATGTGGTATTGTTACAGATCTGTTCAATTAATCACAGGGGCGTCTGGTTAACGCGGGAAACCTAACATTTATCATACATCCATAATTTGCCTCTCAAATACCTGACTCTATTGCGTTTATAACAAGTATTTACACCATTTGAGTGCTATATAATGTTATCAATATTCCGCTGATAGAAGCTTCTGAGCCTCTTAATCTGTATTATCAAGGTAACAGAGATTTGCTATATATATACTTGAATATTCGTACCTTTCAATTAGCCTTGTGAGCCTTTGGAAAATCACAGGTAGTCTAAATTGCGTGATAATTGTTCAATTCGGCGCACAGACGCTTATTTGGATTTCAGTATCCATTAGATAGTGCATAATTGTTTTTTTTATACAGCCTGTATGTAGCATTAATCTGTACCCATAAATAACTGAGGGTAATTGTCAAGTCTTTAAAGTCTCGAAGCCGGTTCCCGTACGGAATAAATACATTTATGATTTTCTGCAATGGGAGTGTAATGTATATAGTACTACATTTCTGATTTTCTGCAATGGGAATGTAATGGATGGTGTCGGACGATAATTAAAAATGCAGACCTCTCATGCGATTGCGTTGCAAAATCAAGTTGAAACAAACTAAGGCAGGTTTCCTGTGCAAGTTCGGTTTACCCGCATATGCCATGATTTTTTGAAATCTGTATCCGTCCCACTCCCCAAAATACGCCATGTATCAAACCAAGACCATTGGTTAGGTGAACAAGTCAACATCAGGAAAAGGTTTTCGAACGACTTTTCTTTCGCCGGTGCCCATAACAAGAAAAGACGAGCGTAATCTTGCTGTTGTTTCAATATAGCAACGTTGTTTCAACGCTTACAGAATTATTGTGAGGAATCATGTAGGGACTGTTACGATATGCTCCCTTTATAGCCGACTGTTATAACACATGCTTCCTTCGTTGTTGTTATTCACGAGGGCGCCGCAAAAAACCATTCATCTCCAGTCTCTGGTCTTCTTTCCTCTATAACAACGTAAGATTTTCATCAAAACAGGGACGATGATATAACATTGTACTTGGCCGGGTGACATCTAGACACCGTTGAAACGTTTGAGTGCTCACTGGGAAGCTATGCGCGTGCCTGTACTGTTTGTACATGAGATGTTCCCACACTGTCGTGGTGTGATTCATGAACAAACAGAGGCTGTCAGTTTTGTCATTCATCTGTGAAATGGTATGACAAAATATAGTAAATGGGTACAAACTAGCCTAATGCGGGCATATCAGAGAATTGTAGCAAGGGACTGTTATACACAACTCACGGTAGGGGTTGAAAGCGGCTTGAATCAATGAAGCCGAGCACAGGGGATGTACAAGTACCGTCATATAAAAATAAGCATAATCTGTCATTTACGAGACTAATGAACAATGCCCGAGTTGCATTTAAGTACAGCGACACTAACTGCGGCCTTATTCAGTATTTTCATGTATCTGAGCATCGAGTGACATGGAAAGTTGTGAGCCCTAAATAGATTAAGACCCATGCATCTAGCAACTATCATCCGATATATCTGGTAATTCCAATGCAGGTATACGATTTCTTGTGTGCCTTAATGTTAATGCCGAAGACGTACAAATTTCTTACCAATCCTAGCAACAATGGATTCAGATCAAGAGCACCGCCTCTTTATGCTTATTTCTATACAGCTTATGTAGAAATGCGAAACGACTTTTTGCGGTTTGATAACCCTTTTGTTTGAATGTGATGACAATAAATAATAGAAACCTGTATTCCAGAGCAGCGGATGAACATACAACCAACTATATAATGAACACAAAAGACAGTATGACACTTGACTGAGGCGAATTCTAGAAAGACTATTTTATTGAATGAAATACAGTGACACCGACATGGCCACGCGAGATCATTTCATACGTTTCCGTCAATATATCAATGTGCACCAGTCATTGTGATAAATGTGGTATTGTTACAGATCTGTTCAATTAATCACAGGGGCGTCTGGTTAACGCGGGAAACCTAACATTTATCATACATCCATAATTTGCCTCTCAAATACCTGACTCTATTGCGTTTATAACAAGTATTTACACCATTTGAGTGCTATATAATGTTATCAATATTCCGCTGATAGAAGCTTCTGAGCCTCTTAATCTGTATTATCAAGGTAACAGAGATTTGCTATATATATACTTGAATATTCGTACCTTTTAATTAGCCTTGTGAGCCTTTGGAAAATCACAGGTAGTCTAAATTGCGTGATAATTGTTCAATTCGGCGCACAGACGCTTATTTGGATTTCAGTATCCATTAGATAGTGCATAATTGTTTTTATACAGCCTGTATGTAGCATTAATCTGTACCCATAAATAACTGAGGGTAATTGTCAAGTCTTTAAAGTCTCGAAGCCGGTTCCCGTACGGAATAAATACATTTATGATTTTCTGCAATGGGAGTGTAATGTATATAGTACTACATTTCTGATTTTCTGCAATGGGAATGTAATGGATGGTGTCGGACGATAATTAAAAATGCAGACCTCTCATGCGATTGCGTTGCAAAATCAAGTTGAAACAAACTAAGGCAGGCAGGTTCCTGTGCAAGTTCGGTTTACCCGCATATGCCATGATTTTTTGAAATCTGTATCCGTCCCACTCCCCAAAATACGCCATGTATCAAACCAAGACCATTGGTTAGGTGAACAAGTCAACATCAGGAAAAGGTTTTCGAACGACTTTTCTTTCGCCGGTGCCCATAACAAGAAAAGACGAGCGTAATCTTGCTGTTGTTTCAATATAGCAACGTTGTTTCAACGCTTACAGAATTATTGTGAGGAATCATGTAGGGACTGTTACGATATGCTCCCTTTATAGCCGACTGTTATAACACATGCTTCCTTCGTTGTTGTTATTCACGAGGGCGCCGCAAAAAAACCATTCATCTCCAGTCTCTGGTCTTCTTTCCTCTATAACAACGTAAGATTTTCATCAAAACAGGGACGATGATATAACATTGTACTTGGCCGGGTGACATCTAGACACCGTTGAAACGTTTGAGTGCTCACTGGGAAGCTATGCGCGTGCCTGTACTGTTTGTACATGAGATGTTCCCACACTGTCGTGGTGTGATTCATGAACAAACAGAGGCTGTCAGTTTTGTCATTCATCTGTGAAATGGTATGACAAAATATAGTAAATGGGTACAAACTAGCCTAATGCGGGCATATCAGAGAATTGTAGCAAGGGACTGTTATACACAACTCACGGTAGGGGTTGAAAGCGGCTTGAATCAATGAAGCCGAGCACAGGGGATGTACAAGTACCGTCATATAAAAATAAGCATAATCTGTCATTTACGAGACTAATGAACAATGCCCGAGTTGCATTTAAGTACAGCGACACTAACTGCGGCCTTATTCAGTATTTTTCATGTATCTGAGCATCGAGTGACATGGAAAGTTGTGAGCCCTAAATAGATTAAGACCCATGCATCTAGCAACTATCATCCGATATATCTGGTAATTCCAATGCAGGTATACGATTTCTTGTGTGCCTTAATGTTAATGCCGAAGACGTACAAATTTCTTACCAATCCTAGCAACAATGGATTCAGATCAAGAGCACCGCCTCTTTATGCTTATTTCTATACAGCTTATGTAGAAATGCGAAACGACTTTTTGCGGTTTGATAACCCTTTTGTTTGAATGTGATGACAATAAATAATAGAAACCTGTATTCCAGAGCAGCGGATGAACATACAACCAACTATATAATGAACACAAAAGACAGTATGACACTTGACTGAGGCGAATTCTAGAAAGACTATTTTATTGAATGAAATACAGTGACACCGACATGGCCACGCGAGATCATTTCATACGTTTCCGTCAATATATCAATGTGCACCAGTCATTGTGATAAATGTGGTATTGTTACAGATCTGTTCAATTAATCACAGGGGCGTCTGGTTAACGCGGGAAACCTAACATTTATCATACATCCATAATTTGCCTCTCAAATACCTGACTCTATTGCGTTTATAACAAGTATTTACACCATTTGAGTGCTATATAATGTTATCAATATTCCGCTGATAGAAGCTTCTGAGCCTCTTAATCTGTATTATCAAGGTAACAGAGATTTGCTATATATATACTTGAATATTCGTACCTTTTAATTAGCCTTGTGAGCCTTTGGAAAATCACAGGTAGTCTAAATTGCGTGATAATTGTTCAATTCGGCGCACAGACGCTTATTTGGATTTCAGTATCCATTAGATAGTGCATAATTGTTTTTATACAGCCTGTATGTAGCATTAATCTGTACCCATAAATAACTGAGGGTAATTGTCAAGTCTTTAAAGTCTCGAAGCCGGTTCCCGTACGGAATAAATACATTTATGATTTTCTGCAATGGGAGTGTAATGTATATAGTACTACATTTCTGATTTTCTGCAATGGGAATGTAATGGATGGTGTCGGACGATAATTAAAAATGCAGACCTCTCATGCGATTGCGTTGCAAAATCAAGTTGAAACAAACTAAGGCAGGTTTCCTGTGCAAGTTCGGTTTACCCGCATATGCCATGATTTTTTGAAATCTGTATCCGTCCCACTCCCCAAAATACGCCATGTATCAAACCAAGACCATTGGTTAGGTGAACAAGTCAACATCAGGAAAGGTTTTCGAACGACTTTTCTTTCGCCGGTGCCCATAACAAGAAAAGACGAGCGTAATCTTGCTGTTGTTTCAATATAGCAACGTTGTTTCAACGCTTACAGAATTATTGTGAGGAATCATGTAGGGACTGTTACGATATGCTCCCTTTATAGCCGACTGTTATAACACATGCTTCCTTCGTTGTTGTTGTTATTCACGAGGGCGCCGCAAAAAACCATTCATCTCCAGTCTCTGGTCTTCTTTCCTCTATAACAACGTAAGATTTTCATCAAAACAGGGACGATGATATAACATTGTACTTGGCCGGGTGACATCTAGACACCGTTGAAACGTTTGAGTGCTCACTGGGAAGCTATGCGCGTGCCTGTACTGTTTGTACATGAGATGTTCCCACACTGTCGTGGTGTGATTCATGAACAAACAGAGGCTGTCAGTTTTGTCATTCATCTGTGAAATGGTATGACAAAATATAGTAAATGGGTACAAACTAGCCTAATGCGGGCATATCAGAGAATTGTAGCAAGGGACTGTTATACACAACTCACGGTAGGGGTTGAAAGCGGCTTGAATCAATGAAGCCGAGCACAGGGGATGTACAAGTACCGTCATATAAAAATAAGCATAATCTGTCATTTACGAGACTAATGAACAATGCCCGAGTTGCATTTAAGTACAGCGACACTAACTGCGGCCTTATTCAGTATTTTCATGTATCTGAGCATCGAGTGACATGGAAAGTTGTGAGCCCTAAATAGATTAAGACCCATGCATCTAGCAACTATCATCCGATATATCTGGTAATTCCAATGCAGGTATACGATTTCTTGTGTGCCTTAATGTTAATGCCGAAGACGTACAAATTTCTTACCAATCCTAGCAACAATGGATTCAGATCAAGAGCACCGCCTCTTTATGCTTATTTCTATACAGCTTATGTAGAAATGCGAAACGACTTTTTGCGGTTTGATAACCCTTTTGTTTGAATGTGATGACAATAAATAATAGAAACCTGTATTCCAGAGCAGCGGATGAACATACAACCAACTATATAATGAACACAAAAGACAGTATGACACTTGACTGAGGCGAATTCTAGAAAGACTATTTTATTGAATGAAATACAGTGACACCGACATGGCCACGCGAGATCATTTCATACGTTTCCGTCAATATATCAATGTGCACCAGTCATTGTGATAAATGTGGTATTGTTACAGATCTGTTCAATTAATCACAGGGGCGTCTGGTTAACGCGGGAAACCTAACATTTATCATACATCCATAATTTGCCTCTCAAATACCTGACTCTATTGCGTTTATAACAAGTATTTACACCATTTGAGTGCTATATAATGTTATCAATATTCCGCTGATAGAAGCTTCTGAGCCTCTTAATCTGTATTATCAAGGTAACAGAGATTTGCTATATATATACTTGAATATTCGTACCTTTTAATTAGCCTTGTGAGCCTTTGGAAAATCACAGGTAGTCTAAATTGCGTGATAATTGTTCAATTCGGCGCACAGACGCTTATTTGGATTTCAGTATCCATTAGATAGTGCATAATTGTTTTTATACAGCCTGTATGTAGCATTAATCTGTACCCATAAATAACTGAGGGTAATTGTCAAGTCTTTAAAGTCTCGAAGCCGGTTCCCGTACGGAATAAATACATTTATGATTTTCTGCAATGGGAGTGTAATGTATATAGTACTACATTTCTGATTTTCTGCAATGGGAATGTAATGGATGGTGTCGGACGATAATTAAAAATGCAGACCTCTCATGCGATTGCGTTGCAAAATCAAGTTGAAACAAACTAAGGCAGGTTTCCTGTGCAAGTTCGGTTTACCCGCATATGCCATGATTTTTTGAAATCTGTATCCGTCCCACTCCCCAAAATACGCCATGTATCAAACCAAGACCATTGGTTAGGTGAACAAGTCAACATCAGGAAAAGGTTTTCGAAACGACTTTTCTTTCGCCGGTGCCCATAACAAGAAAAGACGAGCGTAATCTTGCTGTTGTTTCAATATAGCAACGTTGTTTCAACGCTTACAGAATTATTGTGAGGAATCATGTAGGGACTGTTACGATATGCTCCCTTTATAGCCGACTGTTATAACACATGCTTCCTTCGTTGTTGTTATTCACGAGGGCGCCGCAAAAAAACCATTCATCTCCAGTCTCTGGTCTTCTTTCCTCTATAACAACGTAAGATTTTCATCAAAACAGGGACGATGATATAACATTGTACTTGGCCGGGTGACATCTAGACACCGTTGAAACGTTTGAGTGCTCACTGGGAAGCTATGCGCGTGCCTGTACTGTTTGTACATGAGATGTTCCCACACTGTCGTGGTGTGATTCATGAACAAACAGAGGCTGTCAGTTTTGTCATTCATCTGTGAAATGGTATGACAAAATATAGTAAATGGGTACAAACTAGCCTAATGCGGGCATATCAGAGAATTGTAGCAAGGGACTGTTATACACAACTCACGGTAGGGGTTGAAAGCGGCTTGAATCAATGAAGCCGAGCACAGGGGATGTACAAGTACCGTCATATAAAAATAAGCATAATCTGTCATTTACGAGACTAATGAACAATGCCCGAGTTGCATTTAAGTACAGCGACACTAACTGCGGCCTTATTCAGTATTTTCATGTATCTGAGCATCGAGTGACATGGAAAGTTGTGAGCCCTAAATAGATTAAGACCCATGCATCTAGCAACTATCATCCGATATATCTGGTAATTCCAATGCAGGTATACGATTTCTTGTGTGCCTTAATGTTAATGCCGAAGACGTACAAATTTCTTACCAATCCTAGCAACAATGGATTCAGATCAAGAGCACCGCCTCTTTATGCTTATTTCTATACAGCTTATGTAGAAATGCGAAACGACTTTTTGCGGTTTGATAACCCTTTTGTTTGAATGTGATGACAATAAATAATAGAAACCTGTATTCCAGAGCAGCGGATGAACATACAACCAACTATATAATGAACACAAAAGACAGTATGACACTTGACTGAGGCGAATTCTAGAAAGACTATTTTATTGAATGAAATACAGTGACACCGACATGGCCACGCGAGATCATTTCATACGTTTCCGTCAATATATCAATGTGCACCAGTCATTGTGATAAATGTGGTATTGTTACAGATCTGTTCAATTAATCACAGGGGCGTCTGGTTAACGCGGGAAACCTAACATTTATCATACATCCATAATTTGCCTCTCAAATACCTGACTCTATTGCGTTTATAACAAGTATTTACACCATTTGAGTGCTATATAATGTTATCAATATTCCGCTGATAGAAGCTTCTGAGCCTCTTAATCTGTATTATCAAGGTAACAGAGATTTGCTATATATATACTTGAATATTCGTACCTTTTAATTAGCCTTGTGAGCCTTTGGAAAATCACAGGTAGTCTAAATTGCGTGATAATTGTTCAATTCGGCGCACAGACGCTTATTTGGATTTCAGTATCCATTAGATAGTGCATAATTGTTTTTATACAGCCTGTATGTAGCATTAATCTGTACCCATAAATAACTGAGGGTAATTGTCAAGTCTTTAAAGTCTCGAAGCCGGTTCCCGTACGGAATAAATACATTTATGATTTTCTGCAATGGGAGTGTAATGTATATAGTACTACATTTCTGATTTTCTGCAATGGGAATGTAATGGATGGTGTCGGACGATATTAAAAATGCAGACCTCTCATGCGATTGCGTTGCAAAATCAAGTTGAAACAAACTAAGGCAGGTTTCCTGTGCAAGTTCGGTTTACCCGCATATGCCATGATTTTTTGAAATCTGTATCCGTCCCACTCCCCAAAATACGCCATGTATCAAACCAAGACCATTGGTTAGGTGAACAAGTCAACATCAGGAAAAGGTTTTCGAACGACTTTTCTTTCGCCGGTGCCCATAACAAGAAAAGACGAGCGTAATCTTGCTGTTGTTTCAATATAGCAACGTTGTTTCAACGCTTACAGAATTATTGTGAGGAATCATGTAGGGACTGTTACGATATGCTCCCTTTATAGCCGACTGTTATAACACATGCTTCCTTCGTTGTTGTTATTCACGAGGGCGCCGCAAAAAAAAAACCATTCATCTCCAGTCTCTGGTCTTCTTTCCTCTATAACAACGTAAGATTTTCATCAAAACAGGGACGATGATATAACATTGTACTTGGCCGGGTGACATCTAGACACCGTTGAAACGTTTGAGTGCTCACTGGGAAGCTATGCGCGTGCCTGTACTGTTTGTACATGAGATGTTCCCACACTGTCGTGGTGTGATTCATGAACAAACAGAGGCTGTCAGTTTTGTCATTCATCTGTGAAATGGTATGACAAAATATAGTAAATGGGTACAAACTAGCCTAATGCGGGCATATCAGAGAATTGTAGCAAGGGACTGTTATACACAACTCACGGTAGGGGTTGAAAGCGGCTTGAATCAATGAAGCCGAGCACAGGGGATGTACAAGTACCGTCATATAAAAATAAGCATAATCTGTCATTTACGAGACTAATGAACAATGCCCGAGTTGCATTTAAGTACAGCGACACTAACTGCGGCCTTATTCAGTATTTTCATGTATCTGAGCATCGAGTGACATGGAAAGTTGTGAGCCCTAAATAGATTAAGACCCATGCATCTAGCAACTATCATCCGATATATCTGGTAATTCCAATGCAGGTATACGATTTCTTGTGTGCCTTAATGTTAATGCCGAAGACGTACAAATTTCTTACCAATCCTAGCAACAATGGATTCAGATCAAGAGCACCGCCTCTTTATGCTTATTTCTATACAGCTTATGTAGAAATGCGAAACGACTTTTTGCGGTTTGATAACCCTTTTGTTTGAATGTGATGACAATAAATAATAGAAACCTGTATTCCAGAGCAGCGGATGAACATACAACCAACTATATAATGACACACAAAAGACAGTATGACACTTGACTGAGGCGAATTCTAGAAAGACTATTTTATTGAATGAAATACAGTGACACCGACATGGCCACGCGAGATCATTTCATACGTTTCCGTCAATATATCAATGTGCACCAGTCATTGTGATAAATGTGGTATTGTTACAGATCTGTTCAATTAATCACAGGGGCGTCTGGTTAACGCGGGAAACCTAACATTTATCATACATCCATAATTTGCCTCTCAAATACCTGACTCTATTGCGTTTATAACAAGTATTTACACCATTTGAGTGCTATATAATGTTATCAATATTCCGCTGATAGAAGCTTCTGAGCCTCTTAATCTGTATTATCAAGGTAACAGAGATTTGCTATATATATACTTGAATATTCGTACCTTTTAATTAGCCTTGTGAGCCTTTGGAAAATCACAGGTAGTCTAAATTGCGTGATAATTGTTCAATTTCGGCGCACAGACGCTTATTTGGATTTCAGTATCCATTAGATAGTGCATAATTGTTTTTATACAGCCTGTATGTAGCATTAATCTGTACCCATAAATAACTGAGGGTAATTGTCAAGTCTTTAAAGTCTCGAAGCCGGTTCCCGTACGGAATAAATACATTTATGATTTTCTGCAATGGGAGTGTAATGTATATAGTACTACATTTCTGATTTTCTGCAATGGGAATGTAATGGATGGTGTCGGACGATAATTAAAAATGCAGACCTCTCATGCGATTGCGTTGCAAAATCAAGTTGAAACAAACTAAGGCAGGTTTCCTGTGCAAGTTCGGTTTACCCGCATATGCCATGATTTTTTGAAATCTGTATCCGTCCCACTCCCCAAAATACGCCATGTATCAAACCAAGACCATTGGTTAGGTGAACAAGTCAACATCAGGAAAAGGTTTTCGAACGACTTTTCTTTCGCCGGTGCCCATAACAAGAAAAGACGAGCGTAATCTTGCTGTTGTTTCAATATAGCAACGTTGTTTCAACGCTTACAGAATTATTGTGAGGAATCATGTAGGGACTGTTACGATATGCTCCCTTTATAGCCGACTGTTATAACACATGCTTCCTTCGTTGTTGTTATTCACGAGGGCGCCGCAAAAAACCATTCATCTCCAGTCTCTGGTCTTCTTTCCTCTATAACAACGTAAGATTTTCATCAAAACAGGGACGATGATATAACATTGTACTTGGCCGGGTGACATCTAGACACCGTTGAAACGTTTGAGTGCTCACTGGGAAGCTATGCGCGTGCCTGTACTGTTTGTACATGAGATGTTCCCACACTGTCGTGGTGTGATTCATGAACAAACAGAGGCTGTCAGTTTTGTCATTCATCTGTGAAATGGTATGACAAAATATAGTAAATGGGTACAAACTAGCCTAATGCGGGCATATCAGAGAATTGTAGCAAGGGACTGTTATACACAACTCACGGTAGGGGTTGAAAGCGGCTTGAATCAATGAAGCCGAGCACAGGGGATGTACAAGTACCGTCATATAAAAATAAGCATAATCTGTCATTTACGAGACTAATGAACAATGCCCGAGTTGCATTTAAGTACAGCGACACTAACTGCGGCCTTATTCAGTATTTTCATGTATCTGAGCATCGAGTGACATGGAAAGTTGTGAGCCCTAAATAGATTAAGACCCATGCATCTAGCAACTATCATCCGATATATCTGGTAATTCCAATGCAGGTATACGATTTCTTGTGTGCCTTAATGTTAATGCCGAAGACGTACAAATTTCTTACCAATCCTAGCAACAATGGATTCAGATCAAGAGCACCGCCTCTTTATGCTTATTTCTATACAGCTTATGTAGAAATGCGAAACGACTTTTTGCGGTTTGATAACCCTTTTGTTTGAATGTGATGACAATAAATAATAGAAACCTGTATTCCAGAGCAGCGGATGAACATACAACCAACTATATAATGAACACAAAAGACAGTATGACACTTGACTGAGGCGAATTCTAGAAAAAGACTATTTTATTGAATGAAATACAGTGACACCGACATGGCCACGCGAGATCATTTCATACGTTTCCGTCAATATATCAATGTGCACCAGTCATTGTGATAAATGTGGTATTGTTACAGATCTGTTCAATTAATCACAGGGGCGTCTGGTTAACGCGGGAAACCTAACATTTATCATACATCCATAATTTGCCTCTCAAATACCTGACTCTATTGCGTTTATAACAAGTATTTTACACCATTTGAGTGCTATATAATGTTATCAATATTCCGCTGATAGAAGCTTCTGAGCCTCTTAATCTGTATTATCAAGGTAACAGAGATTTGCTATATATATACTTGAATATTCGTACCTTTTAATTAGCCTTGTGAGCCTTTGGAAAATCACAGGTAGTCTAAATTGCGTGATAATTGTTCAATTCGGCGCACAGACGCTTATTTGGATTTCAGTATCCATTAGATAGTGCATAATTGTTTTTTATACAGCCTGTATGTAGCATTAATCTGTACCCATAAATAACTGAGGGTAATTGTCAAGTCTTTAAAGTCTCGAAGCCGGTTCCCGTACGGAATAAATACATTTATGATTTTCTGCAATGGGAGTGTAATGTATATAGTACTACATTTCTGATTTTCTGCAATGGGAATGTAATGGATGGTGTCGGACGATAATTAAAAATGCAGACCTCTCATGCGATTGCGTTGCAAAATCAAGTTGAAACAAACTAAGGCAGGTTTCCTGTGCAAGTTCGGTTTACCCGCATATGCCATGATTTTTTGAAATCTGTATCCGTCCCACTCCCCAAAATACGCCATGTATCAAACCAAGACCATTGGTTAGGTGAACAAGTCAACATCAGGAAAAGGTTTTCGAACGACTTTTCTTTCGCCGGTGCCCATAACAAGAAAAGACGAGCGTAATCTTGCTGTTGTTTCAATATAGCAACGTTGTTTCAACGCTTACAGAATTATTGTGAGGAATCATGTAGGGACTGTTACGATATGCTCCCTTTATAGCCGACTGTTATAACACATGCTTCCTTCGTTGTTGTTATTCACGAGGGCGCCGCAAAAAACCATTCATCTCCAGTCTCTGGTCTTCTTTCCTCTATAACAACGTAAGATTTTCATCAAAACAGGGACGATGATATAACATTGTACTTGGCCGGGTGACATCTAGACACCGTTGAAACGTTTGAGTGCTCACTGGGAAGCTATGCGCGTGCCTGTACTGTTTGTACATGAGATGTTCCCACACTGTCGTGGTGTGATTCATGAACAAACAGAGGCTGTCAGTTTTGTCATTCATCTGTGAAATGGTATGACAAAATATAGTAAATGGGTACAAACTAGCCTAATGCGGGCATATCAGAGAATTGTAGCAAGGGACTGTTATACACAACTCACGGTAGGGGTTGAAAGCGGCTTGAATCAATGAAGCCGAGCACAGGGGATGTACAAGTACCGTCATATAAAAATAAGCATAATCTGTCATTTACGAGACTAATGAACAATGCCCGAGTTGCATTTAAGTACAGCGACACTAACTGCGGCCTTATTCAGTATTTTCATGTATCTGAGCATCGAGTGACATGGAAAGTTGTGAGCCCTAAATAGATTAAGACCCATGCATCTAGCAACTATCATCCGATATATCTGGTAATTCCAATGCAGGTATACGATTTCTTGTGTGCCTTAATGTTAATGCCGAAGACGTACAAATTTCTTACCAATCCTAGCAACAATGGATTCAGATCAAGAGCACCGCCTCTTTATGCTTATTTCTATACAGCTTATGTAGAAATGCGAAACGACTTTTTGCGGTTTGATAACCCTTTTGTTTGAATGTGATGACAATAAATAATAGAAACCTGTATTCCAGAGCAGCGGATGAACATACAACCAACTATATAATGAACACAAAAGACAGTATGACACTTGACTGAGGCGAATTCTAGAAAGACTATTTTATTGAATGAAATACAGTGACACCGACATGGCCACGCGAGATCATTTCATACGTTTCCGTCAATATATCAATGTGCACCAGTCATTGTGATAAATGTGGTATTGTTACAGATCTGTTCAATTAATCACAGGGGCGTCTGGTTAACGCGGGAAACCTAACATTTATCATACATCCATAATTTGCCTCTCAAATACCTGACTCTATTGCGTTTATAACAAGTATTTACACCATTTGAGTGCTATATAATGTTATCAATATTCCGCTGATAGAAGCTTCTGAGCCTCTTAATCTGTATTATCAAGGTAACAGAGATTTGCTATATATATACTTGAATATTCGTACCTTTTAATTAGCCTTGTGAGCCTTTGGAAAATCACAGGTAGTCTAAATTGCGTGATAATTGTTCAATTCGGCGCACAGACGCTTATTTGGATTTCAGTATCCATTAGATAGTGCATAATTGTTTTTATACAGCCTGTATGTAGCATTAATCTGTACCCATAAATAACTGAGGGTAATTGTCAAGTCTTTAAAGTCTCGAAGCCGGTTCCCGTACGGAATAAATACATTTATGATTTTCTGCAATGGGAGTGTAATGTATATAGTACTACATTTCTGATTTTCTGCAATGGGAATGTAATGGATGGTGTCGGACGATAATTAAAAATGCAGACCTCTCATGCGATTGCGTTGCAAAATCAAGTTGAAACAAACTAAGGCAGGTTTCCTGTGCAAGTTCGGTTTACCCGCATATGCCATGATTTTTTGAAATCTGTATCCGTCCCACTCCCCAAAATACGCCATGTATCAAACCAAGACCATTGGTTAGGTGAACAAGTCAACATCAGGAAAAGGTTTTCGAACGACTTTTCTTTCGCCGGTGCCCATAACAAGAAAAGACGAGCGTAATCTTGCTGTTGTTTCAATATAGCAACGTTGTTTCAACGCTTACAGAATTATTGTGAGGAATCATGTAGGGACTGTTACGATATGCTCCCTTTATAGCCGACTGTTATAACACATGCTTCCTTCGTTGTTGTTATTCACGAGGGCGCCGCAAAAAACCATTCATCTCCAGTCTCTGGTCTTCTTTCCTCTATAACAACGTAAGATTTTCATCAAAACAGGGACGATGATATAACATTGTACTTGGCCGGGTGACATCTAGACACCGTTGAAACGTTTGAGTGCTCACTGGGAAGCTATGCGCGTGCCTGTACTGTTTGTACATGAGATGTTCCCACACTGTCGTGGTGTGATTCATGAACAAACAGAGGCTGTCAGTTTTGTCATTCATCTGTGAAATGGTATGACAAAATATAGTAAATGGGTACAAACTAGCCTAATGCGGGCATATCAGAGAATTGTAGCAAGGGACTGTTATACACAACTCACGGTAGGGGTTGAAAGCGGCTTGAATCAATGAAGCCGAGCACAGGGGATGTACAAGTACCGTCATATAAAAATAAGCATAATCTGTCATTTACGAGACTAATGAACAATGCCCGAGTTGCATTTAAGTACAGCGACACTAACTGCGGCCTTATTCAGTATTTTCATGTATCTGAGCATCGAGTGACATGGAAAGTTGTGAGCCCTAAATAGATTAAGACCCATGCATCTAGCAACTATCATCCGATATATCTGGTAATTCCAATGCAGGTATACGATTTCTTGTGTGCCTTAATGTTAATGCCGAAGACGTACAAATTTCTTACCAATCCTAGCAACAATGGATTCAGATCAAGAGCACCGCCTCTTTATGCTTATTTCTATACAGCTTATGTAGAAATGCGAAACGACTTTTTGCGGTTTGATAACCCTTTTGTTTGAATGTGATGACAATAAATAATAGAAACCTGTATTCCAGAGCAGCGGATGAACATACAACCAACTATATAATGAACACAAAAGACAGTATGACACTTGACTGAGGCGAATTCTAGAAAGACTATTTTATTGAATGAAATACAGTGACACCGACATGGCCACGCGAGATCATTTCATACGTTTCCGTCAATATATCAATGTGCACCAGTCATTGTGATAAATGTGGTATTGTTACAGATCTGTTCAATTAATCACAGGGGCGTCTGGTTAACGCGGGAAACCTAACATTTATCATACATCCATAATTTGCCTCTCAAATACCTGACTCTATTGCGTTTATAACAAGTATTTACACCATTTGAGTGCTATATAATGTTATCAATATTCCGCTGATAGAAGCTTCTGAGCCTCTTAATCTGTATTATCAAGGTAACAGAGATTTGCTATATATATACTTGAATATTCGTACCTTTTAATTAGCCTTGTGAGCCTTTGGAAAATCACAGGTAGTCTAAATTGCGTGATAATTGTTCAATTCGGCGCACAGACGCTTATTTGGATTTCAGTATCCATTAGATAGTGCATAATTGTTTTTATACAGCCTGTATGTAGCATTAATCTGTACCCATAAATAACTGAGGGTAATTGTCAAGTCTTTAAAGTCTCGAAGCCGGTTCCCGTACGGAATAAATACATTTATGATTTTCTGCAATGGGAGTGTAATGTATATAGTACTACATTTCTGATTTTCTGCAATGGGAATGTAATGGATGGTGTCGGACGATAATTAAAAATGCAGACCTCTCATGCGATTGCGTTGCAAAATCAAGTTGAAACAAACTAAGGCAGGTTTCCTGTGCAAGTTCGGTTTACCCGCATATGCCATGATTTTTTGAAATCTGTATCCGTCCCACTCCCCAAAATACGCCATGTATCAAACCAAGACCATTGGTTAGGTGAACAAGTCAACATCAGGAAAAGGTTTTCGAACGACTTTTCTTTCGCCGGTGCCCATAACAAGAAAAGACGAGCGTAATCTTGCTGTTGTTTCAATATAGCAACGTTGTTTCAACGCTTACAGAATTATTGTGAGGAATCATGTAGGGACTGTTACGATATGCTCCCTTTATAGCCGACTGTTATAACACATGCTTCCTTCGTTGTTGTTATTCACGAGGGCGCCGCAAAAAAACCATTCATCTCCAGTCTCTGGTCTTCTTTCCTCTATAACAACGTAAGATTTTCATCAAAACAGGGACGATGATATAACATTGTACTTGGCCGGGTGACATCTAGACACCGTTGAAACGTTTGAGTGCTCACTGGGAAGCTATGCGCGTGCCTGTACTGTTTGTACATGAGATGTTCCCACACTGTCGTGGTGTGATTCATGAACAAACAGAGGCTGTCAGTTTTGTCATTCATCTGTGAAATGGTATGACAAAATATAGTAAATGGGTACAAACTAGCCTAATGCGGGCATATCAGAGAATTGTAGCAAGGGACTGTTATACACAACTCACGGTAGGGGTTGAAAGCGGCTTGAATCAATGAAGCCGAGCACAGGGGATGTACAAGTACCGTCATATAAAAATAAGCATAATCTGTCATTTACGAGACTAATGAACAATGCCCGAGTTGCATTTAAGTACAGCGACACTAACTGCGGCCTTATTCAGTATTTTCATGTATCTGAGCATCGAGTGACATGGAAAGTTTGTGAGCCCTAAATAGATTAAGACCCATGCATCTAGCAACTATCATCCGATATATCTGGTAATTCCAATGCAGGTATACGATTTCTTGTGTGCCTTAATGTTAATGCCGAAGACGTACAAAATTTCTTACCAATCCTAGCAACAATGGATTCAGATCAAGAGCACCGCCTCTTTATGCTTATTTCTATACAGCTTATGTAGAAATGCGAAACGACTTTTTGCGGTTTGATAACCCTTTTGTTTGAATGTGATGACAATAAATAATAGAAACCTGTATTCCAGAGCAGCGGATGAACATACAACCAACTATATAATGAACACAAAAGACAGTATGACACTTGACTGAGGCGAATTCTAGAAAGACTATTTTATTGAATGAAATACAGTGACACCGACATGGCCACGCGAGATCATTTCATACGTTTCCGTCAATATATCAATGTGCACCAGTCATTGTGATAAATGTGGTATTGTTACAGATCTGTTCAATTAAATCACAGGGGCGTCTGGTTTACGCGGGAAACCTAACATTTATCATACATCCATAATTTGCCTCTCAAATACCTGACTCTATTGCGTTTATAACAAGTATTTACACCATTTGAGTGCTATATAATGTTATCAATATTCCGCTGATAGAAGCTTCTGAGCCTCTTAATCTGTATTATCAAGGTAACAGAGATTTGCTATATATATACTTGAATATTCGTACCTTTTAATTAGCCTTGTGAGCCTTTGGAAAATCACAGGTAGTCTAAATTGCGTGATAATTGTTCAATTCGGCGCACAGACGCTTATTTGGATTTCAGTATCCATTAGATAGTGCATAATTGTTTTTATACAGCCTGTATGTAGCATTAATCTGTACCCATAAATAACTGAGGGTAATTGTCAAGTCTTTAAAGTCTCGAAGCCGGTTCCCGTACGGAATAAATACATTTATGATTTTCTGCAATGGGAGTGTAATGTATATAGTACTACATTTCTGATTTTCTGCAATGGGAATGTAATGGATGGTGTCGGACGATAATTAAAAATGCAGACCTCTCATGCGATTGCGTTGCAAAATCAAGTTGAAACAAACTAAGGCAGGTTTCCTGTGCAAGTTCGGTTTACCCGCATATGCCATGATTTTTTGAAATCTGTATCCGTCCCACTCCCCAAAATACGCCATGTATCAAACCAAGACCATTGGTTAGGTGAACAAGTCAACATCAGGAAAAGGTTTTCGAACGACTTTTCTTTCGCCGGTGCCCATAACAAGAAAAGACGAGCGTAATCTTGCTGTTGTTTCAATATAGCAACGTTGTTTCAACGCTTACAGAATTATTGTGAGGAATCATGTAGGGACTGTTACGATATGCTCCCTTTATAGCCGACTGTTATAACACATGCTTCCTTCGTTGTTGTTATTCACGAGGGCGCCGCAAAAAAACCATTCATCTCCAGTCTCTGGTCTTCTTTCCTCTATAACAACGTAAGATTTTCATCAAAACAGGGGACGATGATATAACATTGTACTTGGCCGGGTGACATCTAGACACCGTTGAAACGTTTGAGTGCTCACTGGGAAGCTATGCGCGTGCCTGTACTGTTTGTACATGAGATGTTCCCACACTGTCGTGGTGTGATTCATGAACAAACAGAGGCTGTCAGTTTTGTCATTCATCTGTGAAATGGTATGACAAAATATAGTAAATGGGTACAAACTAGCCTAATGCGGGCATATCAGAGAATTGTAGCAAGGGACTGTTATACACAACTCACGGTAGGGGTTGAAAGCGGCTTGAATCAATGAAGCCGAGCACAGGGGGATGTACAAGTACCGTCATATAAAAAATAAGCATAATCTGTCATTTACGAGACTAATGAACAATGCCCGAGTTGCATTTAAGTACAGCGACACTAACTGCGGCCTTATTCAGTATTTTCATGTATCTGAGCATCGAGTGACATGGAAAGTTGTGAGCCCTAAATAGATTAAGACCCATGCATCTAGCAACTATCATCCGATATATCTGGTAATTCCAATGCAGGTATACGATTTCTTGTGTGCCTTAATGTTAATGCCGAAGACGTACAAATTTCTTACCAATCCTAGCAACAATGGATTCAGATCAAGAGCACCGCCTCTTTATGCTTATTTCTATACAGCTTATGTAGAAATGCGAAACGACTTTTTGCGGTTTGATAACCCTTTTGTTTGAATGTGATGACAATAAATAATAGAAACCTGTATTCCAGAGCAGCGGATGAACATACAACCAACTATATAATGAACACAAAAGACAGTATGACACTTGACTGAGGCGAATTCTAGAAAGACTATTTTATTGAATGAAATACAGTGACACCGACATGGCCACGCGAGATCATTTCATACGTTTCCGTCAATATATCAATGTGCACCAGTCATTGTGATAAATGTGGTATTGTTACAGATCTGTTCAATTAATCACAGGGGCGTCTGGTTAACGCGGGAAACCTAACATTTATCATACATCCATAATTTGCCTCTCAAATACCTGACTCTATTGCGTTTATAACAAGTATTTACACCATTTGAGTGCTATATAATGTTATCAATATTCCGCTGATAGAAGCTTCTGAGCCTCTTAATCTGTATTATCAAGGTAACAGAGATTTGCTATATATATACTTGAATATTCGTACCTTTTAATTAGCCTTGTGAGCCTTTGGAAAATCACAGGTAGTCTAAATTGCGTGATAATTGTTCAATTCGGCGCACAGACGCTTATTTGGATTTCAGTATCCATTAGATAGTGCATAATTGTTTTTATACAGCCTGTATGTAGCATTAATCTGTACCCATAAATAACTGAGGGTAATTGTCAAGTCTTTAAAGTCTCGAAGCCGGTTCCCGTACGGAATAAATACATTTATGATTTTCTGCAATGGGAGTGTAATGTATATAGTACTACATTTCTGATTTTCTGCAATGGGAATGTAATGGATGGTGTCGGACGATAATTAAAAATGCAGACCTCTCATGCGATTGCGTTGCAAAATCAAGTTGAAACAAACTAAGGCAGGTTTCCTGTGCAAGTTCGGTTTACCCGCATATGCCATGATTTTTTGAAATCTGTATCCGTCCCACTCCCCAAAATACGCCATGTATCAAACCAAGACCATTGGTTAGGTGAACAAGTCAACATCAGGAAAAGGTTTTCGAACGACTTTTCTTTCGCCGGTGCCCATAACAAGAAAAGACGAGCGTAATCTTGCTGTTGTTTCAATATAGCAACGTTTGTTTCAACGCTTACAGAATTATTGTGAGGAATCATGTAGGGACTGTTACGATATGCTCCCTTTATAGCCGACTGTTATAACACATGCTTCCTTCGTTGTTGTTATTCACGAGGGCGCCGCAAAAAACCATTCATCTCCAGTCTCTGGTCTTCTTTCCTCTATAACAACGTAAGATTTTCATCAAAACAGGGACGATGATATAACATTGTACTTGGCCGGGTGACATCTAGACACCGTTGAAACGTTTGAGTGCTCACTGGGAAGCTATGCGCGTGCCTGTACTGTTTGTACATGAGATGTTCCCACACTGTCGTGGTGTGATTCATGAACAAACAGAGGCTGTCAGTTTTTTGTCATTCATCTGTGAAATGGTATGACAAAATATAGTAAATGGGTACAAACTAGCCTAATGCGGGCATATCAGAGAATTGTAGCAAGGGACTGTTATACACAACTCACGGTAGGGGTTGAAAGCGGCTTGAATCAATGAAGCCGAGCACAGGGGATGTACAAGTACCGTCATATAAAAATAAGCATAATCTGTCATTTACGAGACTAATGAACAATGCCCGAGTTGCATTTAAGTACAGCGACACTAACTGCGGCCTTATTCAGTATTTTCATGTATCTGAGCATCGAGTGACATGGAAAGTTGTGAGCCCTAAATAGATTAAGACCCATGCATCTAGCAACTATCATCCGATATATCTGGTAATTCCAATGCAGGTATACGATTTCTTGTGTGCCTTAATGTTAATGCCGAAGACGTACAAATTTCTTACCAATCCTAGCAACAATGGATTCAGATCAAGAGCACCGCCTCTTTATGCTTATTTCTATACAGCTTATGTAGAAATGCGAAAAGACTTTTTGCGGTTTGATAACCCTTTTGTTTGAATGTGATGACAATAAATAATAGAAACCTGTATTCCAGAGCAGCGGATGAACATACAACCAACTATATAATGAACACAAAAGACAGTATGACACTTGACTGAGGCGAATTCTAGAAAGACTATTTTATTGAATGAAATACAGTGACACCGACATGGCCACGCGAGATCATTTCATACGTTTCCGTCAATATATCAATGTGCACCAGTCATTGTGATAAATGTGGTATTGTTACAGATCTGTTCAATTAATCACAGGGGCGTCTGGTTAACGCGGGAAACCTAACATTTATCATACATCCATAATTTGCCTCTCAAATACCTGACTCTATTGCGTTTATAACAAGTATTTACACCATTTGAGTGCTATATAATGTTATCAATATTCCGCTGATAGAAGCTTCTGAGCCTCTTAATCTGTATTATCAAGGTAACAGAGATTTGCTATATATATACTTGAATATTCGTACCTTTTAATTAGCCTTGTGAGCCTTTGGAAAATCACAGGTAGTCTAAATTGCGTGATAATTGTTCAATTCGGCGCACAGACGCTTATTTGGATTTCAGTATCCATTAGATAGTGCATAATTGTTTTTATACAGCCTGTATGTAGCATTAATCTGTACCCATAAATAACTGAGGGTAATTGTCAAGTCTTTAAAGTCTCGAAGCCGGTTCCCGTACGGAATAAATACATTTATGATTTTCTGCAATGGGAGTGTAATGTATATAGTACTACATTTCTGATTTTCTGCAATGGGAATGTAATGGATGGTGTCGGACGATAATTAAAAATGCAGACCTCTCATGCGATTGCGTTGCAAAATCAAGTTGAAACAAACTAAGGCAGGTTTCCTGTGCAAGTTCGGTTTTACCCGCATATGCCATGATTTTTTGAAATCTGTATCCGTCCCACTCCCCAAAATACGCCATGTATCAAACCAAGACCATTGGTTAGGTGAACAAGTCAACATCAGGAAAAGGTTTTCGAACGACTTTTCTTTCGCCGGTGCCCATAACAAGAAAAGACGAGCGTAATCTTGCTGTTGTTTCAATATAGCAACGTTGTTTCAACGCTTACAGAATTATTGTGAGGAATCATGTAGGGACTGTTACGATATGCTCCCTTTATAGCCGACTGTTATAACACATGCTTCCTTCGTTGTTGTTATTCACGAGGGCGCCGCAAAAAAACCATTCATCTCCAGTCTCTGGTCTTCTTTCCTCTATAACAACGTAAGATTTTCATCAAAACAGGGACGATGATATAACATTGTACTTGGCCGGGTGACATCTAGACACCGTTGAAACGTTTGAGTGCTCACTGGGAAGCTATGCGCGTGCCTGTACTGTTTGTACATGAGATGTTCCCACACTGTCGTGGTGTGATTCATGAACAAACAGAGGCTGTCAGTTTTTTGTCATTCATCTGTGAAATGGTATGACAAAATATAGTAAATGGGTACAAACTAGCCTAATGCGGGCATATCAGAGAATTGTAGCAAGGGACTGTTATACACAACTCACGGTAGGGGTTGAAAGCGGCTTGAATCAATGAAGCCGAGCACAGGGGATGTACAAGTACCGTCATATAAAATAAGCATAATCTGTCATTTACGAGACTAATGAACAATGCCCGAGTTGCATTTAAGTACAGCGACACTAACTGCGGCCTTATTCAGTATTTTCATGTATCTGAGCATCGAGTGACATGGAAAGTTGTGAGCCCTAAATAGATTAAGACCCATGCATCTAGCAACTATCATCCGATATATCTGGTAATTCCAATGCAGGTATACGATTTCTTGTGTGCCTTAATGTTAATGCCGAAGACGTACAAATTTCTTACCAATCCTAGCAACAATTGATTCAGATCAAGAGCACCGCCTCTTTATGCTTATTTCTATACAGCTTATGTAGAAATGCGAAAAGACTTTTTGCGGTTTGATAACCCTTTTGTTTGAATGTGATGACAATAAATAATAGAAACCTGTATTCCAGAGCAGCGGATGAACATACAACCAACTATATAATGAACACAAAAGACAGTATGACACTTGACTGAGGCGAATTCTAGAAAGACTATTTTATTGAATGAAATACAGTGACACCGACATGGCCACGCGAGATCATTTCATACGTTTCCGTCAATATATCAATGTGCACCAGTCATTGTGATAAATGTGGTATTGTTACAGATCTGTTCAATTAATCACAGGGGCGTCTGGTTAACGCGGGAAACCTAACATTTATCATACATCCATAATTTGCCTCTCAAATACCTGACTCTATTGCGTTTATAACAAGTATTTACACCATTTGAGTGCTATATAATGTTATCAATATTCCGCTGATAGAAGCTTCTGAGCCTCTTAATCTGTATTATCAAGGTAACAGAGATTTGCTATATATATACTTGAATATTCGTACCTTTCAATTAGCCTTGTGAGCCTTTGAAAAATCACAGGTAGTCTAAATTGCGTGATAATTGTTCAATTCGGCGCACAGACGCTTATTTGGATTTCAGTATCCATTAGATAGTGCATAATTGTTTTTATACAGCCTGTATGTAGCATTAATCTGTACCCATAAATAACTGAGGGTAATTGTCAAGTCTTTAAAGTCTCGAAGCCGGTTCCCGTACGGAATAAATACATTTATGATTTTCTGCAATGGGAGTGTAATGTATATAGTACTACATTTCTGATTTTCTGCAATGGGAATGTAATGGATGGTGTCGGACGATAATTAAAAATGCAGACCTCTCATGCGATTGCGTTGCAAAATCAAGTTGAAACAAACTAAGGCAGGTTTCCTGTGCAAGTTCGGTTTACCCGCATATGCCATGATTTTTTGAAATCTGTATCCGTCCCACTCCCCAAAATTTGCCATGTGTTAAACCAAGACCATAGGTTAGATGAGCAAGTCAACACCAGGAAAATGTTTTCGAATGACTTTACTTTCGCCGGTGCCCAAGAAAGTAACAAGAAAGGACGAACGTAATCTTGCTGTTGTTCAAATATGAGATAGCAACGTTGTTTCAACGCTTACAGAATTACTGTAAGGAACAATGTAGGGACTGTTACGATATTCTCCCTATATAGCCGACTGTAATAACACATGCTTCCTTCGTTGTTGTTATTCACGAGGGCGCCGCAAAAAAAACCATTCATCTCCAGTCTCTGGTCTTCTTTCCTCTATAACAACGTAAGATTTTCATCAAAACAGGGACGATGATATAACATTGTACTTGGCCGGGTGACATCTAGACACCGTTGAAACGTTTGAGTGCTCACTGGGAAGCTATGCGCGTGCCTGTACTGTTTGTACATGAGATGTTCCCACACTGTCGTGGTGTGATTCATGAACAAACAGAGGCTGTCAGTTTTGTCATTCATCTGTGAAATGGTATGACAAAATATAGTAAATGGGTACAAACTAGCCTAATGCGGGCATATCAGAGAATTGTAGCAAGGGACTGTTATACACAACTCACGGTAGGGGTTGAAAGCGGCTTGAATCAATGAAGCCGAGCACAGGGGATGTACAAGTACCGTCATATAAAAATAAGCATAATCTGTCAAACTAACATGTGGTATATAACCGTTGACTGTTCGCCGATGAACAGTTGGGCCCATTGGACTTATTGTGAGGACATCATGGCTTGTGGAAAGTTAAATTCAGAGGCTGGGACCAGCAACTGGAAAATGCCAGCTTCGTTTGTATTTGATGGTACGGTATATTCAGGTCCCCCCTTTTCACCAGAGACCATGGAGAGGATCAAAAGAGGAGATGTACCTGACTTCGATGTGTTAGTAACGACCTTTCCAAGATCAGGTAGACAATACTAAAGCATTCCACTAGTTCCTTATATTGTAGTCGTGTTGCGTCGATACAAATTGCGTTTTAATGTAAGTTTTATGAGATAATAATGGAAAAAGAATAACACCTGATAATCGGTCAGGTGCTAGTTGTGAGCTTTTTGCACAATTAACCTGTGTTTGTCAACAGGGACAGCTAGATTGGTGGAAATATGTTCACTGCTCTTGAATGATTGTGACACCATGAAAGCTGCTTCCATAGATCAAAGCAAGCGGCATACGTTCCTGGAAAGGGCAGACCTATCTGGATCAGAAAGTGTTGGCCAGGTACAGGTGGCCAAAACACACCTGAACTTTAAAATGTTGGAGAAAGCCATGGAGCAGAAGTGTAAAACCATAGTTGGCATAAGAAACCCTAAAGATACTCTGGTTTCTTTCTACCATTTCCATCGCATGGTGTCTAGTCTCGGGCTGTTTTCTGGAACGTGGTCTGATTTCTTCAACCATTACAGGAACCATGAAACCGAGTATGGTGACTTCTTTGATTTCACCCTATCATGGTGGGCCCAGCGAAACCGAAATGACGTCCTGGTTGTTACTTACGAAGATCTGAACAAAACTCCCCTAGACATCATTAAGAAAATGGCGGACTTCCTGGGAAAGGATTGCAGCGATGCTCAGCTACGCGATGTGGCAGATTGGACATCATTTGGCAATATGAGGGTCCAGTTAACATCGGAATTTTCGTCTGGAAGATATAAGGAAACACTTAAGCAAGACATTTCCCCCTACATGCGCAGAGGTAAAGTTGGAGACTGGAAAGAATATTTCACAGAGGAACAGAGCTCTTACATAGATGAGCGATGTGAAAGGCTGTGCAAGCCAGTAGGCCTAACATTTCAATATGAATAGTAAGTCTGAATTAGTAGGATAAGACTCCTGAAAAAACTGATATCGAAGTGGTTAATTTGCATAATAACTGCCGTTGTAGCTTCAGTTTGCAGCAGTTATCCTAACACATGAAAAATAAGTACATGTTACTGATGACAGTCACGAATGAAAACGAATAATTATTTTCAAATCACCAATCAGCAGATTAAAGTATGTGTTAGCTACTTGTATCACCTGACATTAGGTTTAGAAATATGATAAAATAATCGTCATACATTATCCATGATTACAATTTGTAGAGACAGCAAATGAGCAGCGATCCTAATAAGCAAAATTATTGGAAGAGCATACTCGACGTAAGAGAGAAAGCACAACGTCTAGTCATAATGCAAAAGCCTCTCTGCACTTTTGGTTTGGAATGTAGCAAACTTAAATAAACGATCATATCTGGTCATTTCTGGTGGATATGATATCAATTGCATGCGTGTTGAAGGGTGCTTTGAGTTAACGTTTGTTGACACACCGCAAATACACAATACATATGCCCAACAACTCATTGAACAGAACCAGATCAGCTTCAGCAGGAATGTATTCAGGTAGCAACGTGCACTCGATTCACTGACGTTTGCATCTATTTGTATCACTTAACTATAACAGACATGACTCAATCATTATACCTCGTAAAACCCAACAGTTACCTGCCCAGCACAACCCTAACTTACACTCCATTGGTACTAGAGAGACCGCCGCTGAAAACTAAATGCAGACACTTTGTTATATGGGATTGCGATTGCAAAGCCTATTCTGCCGGTGATTTGCAATGATTTCAACTAAGGGATCATGAAATATAATTAATATCCCACAGTGCACCGCGCATGACAATCGTTAATATTTCTGTAATACGTCTATGCTTTTTTCAACTTTATCTTCAATGTGCCTGATTTCGACTCCAGAATGATTACCTCGGAATGGGCTCCACATACAAAGCCAGCAGCACCCTATTCATCAACATATTTGCATTTGTTTGGGGGGTGCAATATCTGTTCATATCGACCCTGTATCCAATAGAAAGACATGACAACAAAG
>JAXDRA010000999.1:5000-36544 GCA_034190875.2 Urechis unicinctus
GAACAATTCTGAATGAAACTATCTAAACCCATGTCACAACAGAAAAGTCATTTCAACGAGAATAACATTTATTTTTCAAACTATTTCGTACCAGCCGATGCTGAATGAATCGCAGTAGCAACTCCAGGTGCTGATGGGGCCATCTCTATCATCAATAATTGTATAAACACATGAAATAAGACTAGAGGTCAAAAGCGTGTTAATTGCTCATTGCCATGCAGACCTTTCATATCTTCATAATAAACAGCAAGAGCACGTACGACGGGAATATTATCTAGAAAATACTCATTCGGCCTTTTGTTCTCTTTACAAAGTCCTCCGCGCACACATGTGGCCATATTGTTGGTTTTGAGAATTAAGTGGATTAAACGTTGAACTATTTCAAGTGCAACATCTACGATGGCATGCCGAAAGTAATGCTGGAGGTCAGTTAATTAGATAGTATAGTTTCAGCTATTAACTTTTAGGCAGTACCCAGTTATCAACATGTTTTGAAGGAAGCGTCAGTGTTTGTGCTTCCTGCTAGTATAGCAGATAATACTCTCCAACAATTTTTTTTATCTAACGTATGCACCAATTTAAGTTAGGAAACGATTGCATTAAATATTGAGGTAAATTGTAACGTAGTGTTAAAGTAAGGTGTCATCGATTTGTATCAATGGCCTAAAATCCCAACTGAATTCAAACACCAAATTATGCGACGCATCTCACAAATATTTGCAACATCGATAGCAAAAAAACTCTTAAATAATTCTTAAAACTTTAAATATATCATTTTAGTACCATTGATATATTTGTAAATTGAAGTTTCGTAATTCGTAAAACTTAATTTCCGAGAGGTCTTAAACATCGCAACTGAAATATTTACGAATAACAATGGCATTCGAATTGACCAAAATAGTCTGCGCCTAAAAAAAGTCAGAGGATAATAAAACGCATTATCAGATGCCATCCAACTTGCACTTCTATTCACAATTCTATCACACGTAATATTAACTAGCATGTGTGTCGGAATAGCGTTAAATCAGTTTTTTTCATTTGTTCCTAGTTTCTCAGATCTAATCATCTCTATTTTTGTTTCACTGCTTAGAATAATTAAATGAGCTACCAAACAGAAATGTGGTTTAATCATGGGGGTTTTGATACGTGACTCCATCATAAAGTTGATGTTCTGCATTGCGTTACAGCTAAGCACAATAAAATTGTAAATCCTGGGGAATTCAATTATTGGTCCCGATATGACAAAATGATTACGTAAAAAGGGCAGAATAGCAAAGACATCAATATCATTCAAACTAACAAAATGCACATGAATCATGCGCCAACAAGCTTTAAAACAATAGCAACACGGGTGATGATCAACAGCAATATATCGGTGAATTATTTCTGCAATTCAACATTATATTAGATTTTGCACTGTGTTATGGCAAAACGCGTTTCATTCGTGGATGGCCAAGTTTTTAAACTTGTGGAGCAGAGATAATAAGTTGGATCTGGTAGCATTTGTTTACTAATTTTACGTCGCCAACTCATAATCAGCTAAATATATAAGTTATGGTTATCACCTTATCGGACCTGCACATGTAAACTAATCCCCTATAAATCTAAACAGCAATTGGTCGTTATTTTTTGGTTCAAATTTGATGTAAGATAATCACTGATTGAGCCATTATTACGTCCAGTGTGTGCTACTCTCCAACTTCATGCAATGCAATTTGGCCATTTGTGTGTTAAACAATGTCTCTTTTTTAACAGTTTCATTACGCATGGTGCTTCCGTATGCAATCAAGTTTAAAGAAGAAACATGCCCTGTGCTATTTAAAATGACACGTTAAATTATATTTTGTATTACCGGTTCAATAAATAAGCATATGTGCCTGGATATTGAATTCAAAGGAAAGCAGTCAATCACAACTAGGCTGGCATATTAGTATCATTATGGGTAACTATTTTCCCTGAGGCAATTTAAATACTGATCAAATATTTGCAAACAATATTCAAAACATACAACCCAAAGCGGCTCCGTTAATTGACTCGCCTTTTACATTACGACGCAGCTTTGATATCTTTAGCCACATTTCAGCCCTATAGAGCGTTTGGATGGCGCTTTTCATTGTGCAGCATCAATTAGAAATTAACTACTTGGTCAATGACTGCATTATAAAGATTAATTGTGAAACAAAATTGGATGTTTTTTGGCATATTGCTAGTCGTTAGATTTCACATTTCTCACAATGTGACTTGAAACTACTGTGCATAACACAGAATCCCATAACAAAACATCCTATAACAGTGAGCAGGTGGAACCTACAAGGGGCAATCAGTAAACCTTAAATTGAATCCTGTTAAGTGTCTCTTAACTCAGTCTCGGAGTTCGGGTCGGAATTTTTAACGCCCTTATGCTTTTATCGAAGGAAAGTTTTTTATGCACCACAAATGCATTCGGTCGTGTATAGCTCAAGATAATTACGACATATATATTAAAACACTACAACGTATGCCACAAAACGAGGCATATACCTCATTATTACTGCAGTTGTAAGTGTCGTCAGTAAAGGAGGTATATATATATATATATATATATATATATATATTCATATATATATATACAGATATATTTATTTATACATATATATTTTATATATATATATATACATATATATACACACATATATATATATGCATGTATATATATATATATATATGTATATGTATATATATACATACATATATTTATGTTTATATATATAAACTAATATATTCATATATTTATGTGTGCATATGTATATATATGAATATATATTAATTAATATAGATATATATACATATAATATATTTATATATATATAATATATAAATACATATATATATATATATATGTGTTAATATACATATATGTATATATATATATATATATATATATATATGTCTCCTATATATATTTATAAATATATAAATCATAAATGTATTATATACATATATATATACGCATATATGCACATATATATATACGCTATCATGGGATTATTATATGATTACCGATATATGCTTTCCCCTTGGAAACCGATATGTTGCTATTATCTTGAATGAATATATGAAATGCAAACTTAATCATCAGCAGTAAATTGCGTTCGTATTGACTAATTGTTGTTTTGAAGTTAATACTTCCCGCGAAAATAATTTTATCCAAGTAATTACATCGCCGTAAGTCAGCACTTCTTACCAAGCACAATCGTTTTCTAAATAGATAATGACAAATGATTTCCATGATTAAGATAGCCGTAGCATGCCATATGAAAATGATTTACCTTGGTCATTGTCATCTTTTTTGTAACCTGGGTTTGCGCTTAGTTTAAGTATCGAGATCATGTAGGTAGATCCAGGATTCATCGCATCTAGCAATGGACATATCTCGAAAGGACTGGCAGACTGCTGTAATTTGTTTATTTTAACAGAGAAGGTCCATTTTTAAAACCGATATTTTATTTGTTCAAGAATTTATAAACGTCGACGTGGTCATCGTGGCTGTCTCAATCAGCGATGCTATGCACAATAGCGTTGATGACTCGAGATTTACTGGAACTAGTTGCGGCATAGAGTTAGCTTTTGAGGAAGCTCAGAGGGTAAACGGAAACTGCTATTAAAAATCGCAAATATGTTCTTAAACGGACAGCACAACGCATTGTTTCATAGTGAAATAAGGTTCATATAAACGGAAAACAATTATATTTATTACATAGCTGATAGGCAAAATCGTACATTTATTCTACGCTCTCTTTAACGGCACCGACGTATTGGTTTAAGTCGGGTCTACTTATCCTCAACTTATGCTCCAACCAAATATTTTAAAATGACAGCAACCGACCAGATTTGTGCATCTGACCTTGCTCAAAAGTAACGTCTATATTACAATTACTTGCAGCAAGTATGGAGTAATCTGACTGCCTTGCCAGCACAATTTAAGGCGGCCTTACTAGTCATGCAGTAATGCGACAAGACGAAATGAGAAGAAATGCTCATCATGTCAATTTGTCATGTCAACCTTGCTGTATTAGTACTATTAAAAATAGACATGATGTGCAATATTGGTTAAAGCCAATTGTATCCGATAGTATCATTGCCAGTGCAAGAAAGTTATTTGAGAGTTGATATACAGGCGACCCTCGGCGTTTCTTTACCTGACTGAAATTCATGCAATCGGAATAAGGACCAGAACAATAGAATGACGAAATAACGGTATAAGACAACAGGGTTGTCGAAACAAAAATATAAGTGAGCAGAAAGAACGTCAGTGTAAGCGACATGCTCATCACCAACATTCGGTCGATATTAGGGTTTCACGTGTTTGCAATTTCCTTTAGAAAGGGTTATAAGTGAGCCTAGTGACTAGCTCATTTAAAATAATTTGCGATATCAACAATTGAGATATGTACATTTTTGACATGGTAATCAATAAGATTTATATGACAAGCGTTTGATAGAACTTCTATTTGTTATCTTATTAGATAATCATCGTTTGGATAAGTTGTCAATCCCTACTCCTGACCACTAGCTCTGGACAATATACAATCAAAAGATATAATCAGACAAGTGATAGGCGGATTAACGAAGCGGCGCTGTTCTTCAAAAATTGGCTTGCCAGTACCATGCTTTGACAGCACAAATTTTAATTTACAGCAAATACATAATTGAATCATCTTATTTCTAGTTAAGCAAATGCTGCTTCGGTACTTATGACCATACTATATTCCGTCCTCACACATATGTTCAGATAACTATGAATTAATAAGATACTGATTTAGTAAAGTATAGGACATCCGCAAGAAAATAACCAATCATGTCGCTGTGTATGAATGAGGTAACATAAAACAGAGTAGTAATATTGACTCAGGCAACGATAATAGCACAATCATATTTTCATCTTATTAATCCTTGCCATGCTTGAACATTGACATTACTTGCAACAAAACATGTTGTCGTGGGTCATGGCAAGTCGAAGTGATTGATATAACAATCCAGCCTTTTCTATGTGTTAAATCACTGATTCAGACGTTGACCGCGTGGCGATATATAATTCCGTGAACGAAAATTGCTTTTTAAGATAATGGATCGGAACGTGACGTCCTTATTTTGTGACATTCAATCAATGAGCGCAGTCTACCTGGGACCTTTGTCCATTGCAAGATGCGATTAATCATGAATTAAGCTACAGGCGCTCAATACTAAGACTTAGCGCACACACAGGAGTGCAATGGAGAGGGCAATCTACTAGGCAAATGCGATTCGTATTGCAAGCGACTTCTAATTGAATCATTCCTTTCACAGAGCAACAACTCAAATCGCATGAAAAATAATATCAATTCTTTGCGAAATTCAAACACGAGGCACATAATATCACACCGAGCATAACATTGTCATTATCCACCGGATATCAAAGATATAGCGCACTTAATAATTTCATGACATTGTCGCCGGTTGACGACAGTGTATTACATTCATAATCCTTAAACAGCGTATTGGATCTATAAACTATATATATAAACTCACATATCTTCACATGTCACTGGCTAGCCAACAAATGTTAACGGCTATCCCGGGCCAGCACCCTCGCTCTAAACGGTGGTTGATAATCCAATATCACCTTCAAATAGCGCCACCTAATGATTACAGTGTATTATAGTAATGTAAGCAGTCACCACGGAGCCACTCGAAGTGAATCCTCTCAGCGCAGCTAAAAGCTCTTTGCTGTGGTAAACCATGGGGTGGAATTAAACGTGCGCCAGTAACTCGAGGCTGTTTATAATTGAATGCAAGCAACTAGTAATGCAAGCTTTTCGAAAAATGTATAAACAAACAAAGCATGCGCGAATGTATAGATCGCGTTGCTTAGTACAGTGACAGAGTGATTAATTTACTTGAAACACAATTGTAGGGAAACTTAGAGTATTACTACCGAGAAAAGTGCGTAACTGGACTGCGAAGAAGTGGAAAACTAAAATGATATATAGATTACATATTGAAAAAAATGACTACAATTTGTTTAATCAAGGGCTAGTTGAAAAAGAAGACTTTTTTACATCCCTACCAAAAGCAATATCGAATTTAGACCACATTATATTTATGCTGGCGCCACATTAGATTTGATCGATTGAAGCCACGAACTGGTTGTCGCAAGGATTACAATTTACATAGCGTCGTAAATCAAGCAACGCTGTATTTGTATTTGGCCCATAGTATGTCAGAAATGCTAAAGTGGTTGGATAAATGTTTATTGGGGTGAATTACCGCGTTTTCACGGCAGATATATCTGTAGCTGCAAACTATCCGCCAAATAAAGAACAATTAATGGAAAAATAACCATCTTGTTTGCATAACTGATAGGCCAAATCGTAGAGTTGTTTGACGCCCTCTTTCATTGCATAGAAGTATTGGTTCATGGTGGGTCCGACAAGCCTCAACTTATGTTCCTCGGCTAAACACCTGTCTATTAATTACGGATCCTACGCTCAACAGTGTTTTTCACAATCTTATTCGGCGTACGCTTTGTAGGGATGGAACTTTGATGCATCTAAGTTGTTTGATGAAATACACATCGGCAATGGAATAATGACTCGGTATTGGGTTGTTTGTGCTCATACGCAAGATCACAAAAATTTGCTAACGACAGGGGGCGCGATGGCCAATTAGATTGACACCATATTCTTATATATTCATATATATATTTGATCTACTTCAAGCATATATATGTGCATATGTATATATATATATATATATATATATATATTATATATATATATATATATATATATTTATATATATATATATATATATATATATATACATATGTATATATATATATGTATACATATATATGTATACATATGTATGTATATATATATATATATATATATATATATATATTTATATATACATGTATATATACATGTATATATATATATATATATGGCAAGAACGTCAAGAAAGCATTGAAAACGAAGTATTTGACCTGGTTCCCATAGTTAGAAGTGGATTGTTGGCACACGTCACTACGATTGCTCACAGAGCAGTCTCCAATTGTCTTACGGTATGTTGAGCGATCATGGTTTAGATGAAAACCCAATTATGACGATGGATTGAATAACATCGCTCGAATTGCCTTAGTTTGCAATATACATAGAAAATTATTATGCTCACGAATTTGCAACATCTTTGTATTACATCGCATATTGTTTTGTTGCAATTGCTAATGATCACTAAGGTAAATGAGGTATACTCTCAATCCACATTAGGTGCTGTGTACTGTACGGCTGCACGTGCGAGCAGCCCCAGTGCGTAAGTTAACATTAGCAATTTATGCCGAAATAACCAATTGATTATTACTATATCTAAATAACATACACGTTTTATCTTAGAGTTGCAATTGTTAGGTGAATAACCCACGCACGTAGTCAGCTATTATTGAAGTAAACATTATATATATATATATATATATATATATATATATATATATATATATATATATATATATATATATATATATATATATATATATATATATATATATATATATATATATATATATATATATATATATATATATATATATATATGTAATGGCATTATTGATAGTACTTACGCAGCACGGTTCAAACAAAGTATTTTGGTAAATTTGTAACGCATATTTGTGGGCTTGTAGTCTATGATAGGAATATAATTTTGCAGGTAGCCTTTGCACTGAAAGACCGCGTTATCGACTAGTTATTAATCTATTATCTAAAAACTTTCATCCGCCAGATGCTCTGTCATGTAATTTGTTTGGACAAGCTCAAAAGTTTTAGACGCTTTAATGTTTTGATATATGGTGGCACCTATATAATTTCGAACACTATACGGGTCAATGGAAGCATTCTGGAAGTGGCGAATAATATTGGTGTTAATCATGCGTTTATTTAAATATCCTCGCGTAATACACACCTGTGCTTTAATATTGTCTAAAATTTAAATTTTGCAGTTCAACTTAATGCTCGTAATAATGCCTGCTATTTCATACAACTCGTCAGATACGTCACTTCTAAGTATTGTTGTTAATTAGTAAAAGATATCGATCATATTCTACCCAGAGCCATCTTAGAGCAAATAATACTTAGAACCTGTCAAATGCGTGGATATCGCTTCAGAAATAATCGAACTCTGTTTGGGTCATTGGGTATTAATCGTAATACTCTATGTGCTCGTTGTATTATAAACACTTGAAATAAATATTTATCTACAGAGCACAAATATCATATTAACATTTTATTTTTGCAAATATACTTCCCAATACCTTAGCCGTTTTTGCTATCAAATAGACAAGAATGTAGTCTGGGTCGAGTGTTCTTTTGACGCAACCTTAGCTTCTTTTTTTGCTTATGGTCTCTTGTGCCTATCATCATAGAGATGCGCGTAGCAGTAATAAATATGAGAAGGTCAAAGTGGATATTGAAACCGTCCCTTTGCGGCTTTTAGACAAATGCAACATGATAGCCTGAAATGCATTTTTGGATTGGCTGGAAGATATGTGACTATTCAGATAAGCAGACCTGGCGAGCGGCTGAAAACAGGGCATTGGGAAAATTGTACCACTGTAAGTGTAACTGCACTTTATCGAAAATAATGGTCTAAATGAGGTATCATTTCTATTTGCGATAAAAGACAATTCAGCATTCTAGGTCTATTGCTGGTTTTAACAAAATTGCGTCGACTATTATGAATATTTTCTGACCCCGCAGCCCTGGCAATTTCAAACACTTCACATGTACACGATTAAACTCTAGATAATATTTTTCTAATACGATAATGATTCCGGCTACTCGAATGTTGATTCGAATAACGTGGAACTGAAAATTGTACATTTATTGCATTTGTTTATTCGTTTTGTGACGAATTCTATGTAGTTCTGTTTCGGTTGTCCTAACTGTTTTGTAAAATTTGCTATCGCACGCCAATAACTTCTGGCCCCCTCCACGGGATAATTTGACTTGGCGCATTTGTCCATCTTGTACGTATTTGGTGCAATTGTATTTATTTATATCCTAACAAATCGACATAAAAACGGGTAGTCAGGCCAAATATTCAGAGGCATTATAAGCTACTGCATACCTTGGGTAACGTAGTAGACATCTATCAAATTTAAGTACATATATATATCCTACTTCATGAGGCCTGTATGAATATTCCCGAACGTTGCCTAGCACAACCAGCGTGAATGTTTAGGGGATCTTAGAGAGAAGCCTAAAAAATGCATCAGTTTTACCGGAAGATGTGTGACGCTTGAAGTTAGCCTGTTTTAGCGAGCCTCTGAAAAAATAGAATTGGGATGATTGTACGGGAAATTGGCATCAAGCGTTCTTCTGTGTACCATAACCATTGAGGCTGCTGTTTTATTTTTCATGAAAAAATCATTCTTCTTATCGGCTGTGGACTGCCCAGCAGCCTTTTCCTGCGCAAGATGACAAATCTAACACGACCCAAATTCCCACTGAAAATATCAAGGTCAAGTCATCTGGGCCAAGGAAAAAAACTAAGACCAACAATAGGCGAATTAATATACCGTCACCGTTATATCTTATATTTGTTTGTGCGACGGCGACACAATATTTTATATTATTGTCTATCGATTGGCGCAATTGTACTGCTGCCAGTACGATAAAAGTTAGTCCTACAGCGACTGATTTAAGTTGGTCTGTAGCTACAATTGCATATAGCGCAATAAGCACACACGTTGCAATAATGTTCTATGTGTTGTTAGAACAACAATTTGTGAATCAACTCTTAAGAGTTGCTTGATTGGATGCCTAGTTTTGGTACACAAATTTCTCATCGGACTGCAAGGACTAGCCAATTGCACCTAAATAACTACCGAGAATGGTAGTTTTTGGTCTTTCGGCGTCCTGCTAATCCTTGCTCTGGAAGTAGATAGTTGAACACTACCATATGATACAAGACTCAAGTTATGGTGCAAGACTAACGAATTTAATCAAATAATTGGTATCAGCATGGCCTATGTTGCCTTAAGCGTGGTGCCATCTTTTGTTTGTTACTCCTATCCATTGGTGAATTAAAGCAGGGTTTCGCTTGTTGCTTCTGTTTGTTTTGGTAAATTGAACGACATTCTCGCTGTCAAAGACAACAATCTGAACGTCCATACACTGTGAATTGAATTGCAATCAACTTACCAGTTTGCGTTACTTAATGCTCAAATGATGAATATTTGGATTGAGAAGCAATAGTTGTGAAAATTGCCAATATTTGATTACCATGTTATTGCAGCTATACGCATCTACGCAGTTAGTTATGGGCTACTCCTGGCAAAACCTAAATATGACAATACTACGGGGTATTTTACAATACTTCTTTTCGTTATAGTACTATAAAACCGCATCAAAAACATTAGCGTTTTGAGTGTTATTTGCCTATTATTTTGGACAACAGCCCGCTTCTTACATTCCTCTTATTGCAAAAATAATATATACCAGGTTAAATCTGAACTCGCCCTTTTTACATCGTTCAAACATAAGACATTTAGATGGACATTACTGGCATCTTAGGTATGTTTATGAACCAGACAGCCACTGAATGAACCATGTGTTAGTAATGGCAGGTGCTCTATTCACCGTGCATTTGTGACCCCGATTTTTTACGTGCTAACTGATTTGATTGACACGTTTAGGTGCTGCCGCGCAATCCATCTTTCGACAGCTTTCCATATGCTATGCATGATAATGCATACCTGTCACATCTTCAAGATTGGCGTATTTTATACTTGCATCAGGGGAGGACGTTATTTTTTACATGTTATGCAAAACATTATAATGATACTCCTAAATCTCTGATAAATGTTCATTGGCATTCTGAGATCGTATAAATGATCATGTATGTATTTAGGACAAAATGGACGATCTATCCCTTAGAATGTAAATCGTCATAGTTTGTACGCTTTAATACCATTTTGGATGTACATAATTGTGTCAGGAGTTCTATAAACGCCATTCAAATTGTGTTTGACGCAATTGTATATATATATATGGCTTTAAATAGCAATGATAAGTATGGAAGATCAAAGCGGAAATTAGGGCACTAAAATAAACGTACCGCGAAAATGTCAGTAGCTATATAACCGCTATCCATATTGTGTTTGATGCAATTGATTATATACTTATTCCCCAAATTTGCATTCCGAAACGATTAATCGTGGTGGCATAGATTATATATCGTAATTCATTTTTAGCTGATGCGCGAAAGTTAATGAGACACAATATTAAAAAAAGACAATAATAACAACTCACTACGTTGATTTCATTTGGTTTGATGGTACTCCCGCCAGTAAGTTTGTCTTTGTAGCGAAGGGTCTCGAAACTAGACCGATTGTTATTACTGAGTACTTTATATGAAATTTTGACGAAAAGGTACCTAGTATCATTTATATATTTAATCTCTTCAATTACACCAAGGCTAATTATTGTCGTAATATCATCATTTTAATTTTGTCATACAGTGTATCAACGAATTAAATACACCTAATATAGACTATGTAAACATAGGCAATCAGATATGCAAGTGTCATTTCCCGGAGCATGCGCTAGATGTTTTTCTCCGTTATCAAAGTAGAAATGACAACTGATATAACATAAAAGTCGCGACTGCATTTTTGGTTGACCAAAATAAATATGACGCTTTAGGTCATCACCTTTAGCAAGCTGCTTAAAACATGTTATTGTGAATATTGTACAGTAACGGGTGCGTACCAACTTTGTCCAACACTACTGCTTCCACATAGATCGATTATTCTTCAGCTCAAAATATCTATTATGCAATTAGAACGATGCTGATGACGTCAGTATGCGACTGTTCACTGCATTGTTTCATATGTGCTTCTGTATTGTAAAATGGAAGTCGACAACATTTTGCAAAAAAAGAATTGCTTTTTTGCTGCTTGAATGACAATTAAAAATGATGATTAGACAAATATTTGCGAATAGCTTATCTTTGTCATATGCTTCCGGCTATTAAAACTTATATCGGTGTCAAGGCTTAGCATTTAATTTCACACACGGCAACCTATGGCGACATTGTGCGAATCAATCGCATGAATCATACAATGGATAGTATAATTTGTTGTAAGCTGTACCTTGGCTGTCGATGTAAGCGCATAGTATTCTACAGTCTATTGGCTTTGTGAATTGATTCAGTATTGGAATGCATCTGCTGGCTTAACTTTCTGTATACATCGAAATAAGTTCTGCAATGCATACATTGCCCAATGTTATACTACTAACAATACAAAAGTAGTATACTACATAGAGTACAAAAGGTGGCAACATGGGATGCTCAGAGTAATCATAAATTTCTGGGTTTACCGTAATATTTTCTTTCAATTGTTATATATCATGTGATATATATAAATAAGTAAACAATTATACCTATATGCATTATTTTAAACTTACGAAAGTACGTGTGTGTGTTCGTGTACGTAATTTTCATTTATATAATCACCACAGTCACTTTAAAAATCGAGTTACAGCAATACTGAAAGTTGACTATATACTGACTAACCAATACATTTGCCACTGAGGCAGTGATATTGCCAGCAAATGCATCTACAGCTGTATTGTAAACCATCGCATTTGGTTAACGATAGAAAGAGCAACATTTTATTTGAAAGCCATCGTGGCACATAATTTATTACAGGCGCCTCAAACAAAAAAACGACTCCTTTATACTACGCATATCTATGTCTGATGAAATCAAAAGCGAAGGCCCAAATCCGTTGCCGTGACGATGGCGTCTATGGGTTTCTTGACGGTAATGACTAGCCTCTTGCTATAAATAGAAGGCGTATGGCCTAGATGACGAAGCCTTACGCCGTATTCAATAATCATTTCGCAATAAACAAGCTGGTATTGAAACATATCGCACAGAACTGCAATGACAAATTTGACAACTCAAGCCGATTGCAGACACAATTGTATGAGCGAAGGGTGATGTATCACTATGACAATATGATATCCTATGTTTATCTCTCTGGCGATAAGGTGTCCTATATTTATAGCCAATTTAAACTAAGGCGATATTAAAGCGATGCGATAAATTCGGTTCTCTGGTTTTATCGCAGCTGGAGAGGTCATATTAGCTCATATTGTCTGCATAGCTTACGTATATTTAGATACATCAAATATGTCTTTTCAGTTGGGAACAATATAGTTTGTAGATCAGATTTAACCGATTATCCTACTTAGATTTGAATGGTAACATCGTCGTAACAACAGTATTAACCTCAAGATCTTATTCTTAAAGGTTGTCGATGCTATAAGAATATGTGCTGAACTTTTAACTAAGATATTCCTAAGGCGTCGTAAGTCGCATTGAGCACAACCCGAGTCAATTGAATATACCAATTGGCGCTACACGTATTCGTATGACCTACGTTTGCACTTACGGGCTCTTATATTAAACTGCCGAGTTCCTATGGAGTATATCCATATACCAGAATGCAGGTGCAGGATAGTTGGAGGGCCAAATCTGTATTCTACCTAAACTTTCTCTTTGTGCGTTACATTTACAGGCTGTGCCAGGCGGATGAATGTTTATACTGTTTTCGGTTTGATGTAATCGGTGCCGTAATGGTAGCAACGTATTTTGGATTTCTAAACCGCAGTCCATGATGTGCCCCACAAAAACGTCGGTGATAATGTGATGTTAATTGGCAATCAACAATCAAGCCATGTCAAATAGGTTCGGGTGTTTTATATTTGCTATCCTCGTTCCGTCAACAGGCGCCTTAGAAGTACTATAGCGCTGAGGCACCACTAAGCGTTGTTTTATGCACCTGACTGATTGAGTAAGCCGGTGTTTTTTGTTATGCATACACATTCTTTTGGTTTGTTGCGTAAATACCAGTCCGTACCAGATGGCAAGTCTCGCACGACCGAATTTCCTCCGCTCGATATCGAGGGCCAGTAATATGGACGAAGATCTGTACCTTATGCCCCTTGCACCGGAGGCCGAATGGTTTCATATACCGGTCATACGATCGGGCAAACATAGCCACGGACTTCACAGCGTTGTTTAGCTGGCAAGAGTTTCAACCTAGTTTTGTGCGCAAATGTTTTTTTTTGTAATGTCAGTTAATTTTCAGGAATATTAACATAAATCTCATTAGCATAATGCGAGTGGCTCACATATGTATCCTTTATGATAGTTTCCAATACGAACGGCATAATAGTATCGTACTTTAGCACATACTTACAATAAAAAATTGGAAGCTATACATAGCCGACATGATACTAACGCTTACATAACTTATTCAACCTACGATCAGTTCAAGGTACCACATTTTATGAGAATCGATTTTCCTTCGAACGGGAAAAAGATTGCCTACGGATTGCAATGAGAACCATCTAAAAGGTGGTATAGGAGGACTCACCACAAATTATAATCCGGGAGATTTTAAAACAGTTTTGCAAGTTGCAACATAGCATAGTAAATGTTGTAATCGAGTGTCTTGTTTCATCAGCTCGTAATTTGGAATTTTTCCGTATCAGCGGAAGCGAAGCACGACCGGAAGTACGCTAACGTGTTCCTTGTTACTTCTGATTTATGATAGGAAGCAAGTTTGGCACGAGTCTTAACCAAAAGAGGTAATGACAATCTCTTTATTATCCAAACAAAACATTGTCATAGAATAAGCATTAAACGACCTATTATAAAATAACCATTGATTATCCCGTCATAAATTGAACAGTCACTATCCTATCAAACATTTATTATCTGATAACCCATCCACACAACAAGCAGATGAATAGGAGGCGGGTCATCTTGTGCATCCAGGAGATGCAACGTGAATAGGTTGGTTGTCAGGCTAGGGAAAATGTTTATCCGGACGAGAAGTCTGGCAAAAATTACTGTCACACCAAGCCGACACACAGGGAACAGCAGCAGGCCGGACGAGAAGTCTGATAAAAAATTCTGTCACACCTGGCCGACCCACAGGGAAGCACAGCAGGCCGGCAGGAACGTCGAAGGCAGCCAAAACGAAGCCCATCATCAATTACCCGTCGTTGTCTATCGAGTTGACAACTATCGCAGTCGCTCCAGCGGCAGCGAGAGCGAGCACGGCGTGTGCACCACTCCGGGGTGAGCGATGGGAATGTAACACTGTTCACATTTGTATGCATACACTCATGCCAGATCCGTTGTCAACAACAGGAGCAGATACATCATCGTAACACATGTTGGCTGCTGTCGTTTGGCGAGGTTGTTAAACAAGAAGTGATGATAATTCCGCCAGGATTTTTAGTAGACCCGGCACTGTTCCTTCTTTTCTCTCTATTTTTTCTCTCAATCACGTCGGGGTCACCAATTAGAATGACTTTAGCAAATCATTATCACTTCAGGGCGGGATCATCATAGTGCAGTTTTGTAAAAATCGTATATTTAAACCATAATTAACATATATAATGAGGCTTACGCGGGACTAATGATTTATCTGCACTGATAAACGCTATCGAGTACCCCTATTACGAATATATTAGTGACATTTGCATGTCTGACTCACCGTGAGCCGAATATAACTTTAACTCTGCTTGATTATCTGTACTTTATAAAACTCGTATATTCTAATCCAGTAGGCAGGCCAGTTCGTGACTTGAGTCGATCGGGCAAATTTATGCCATTAAACTAACCGATTGTGGCGCCGTTATAAATAAAATGTGACAATCTAAATCAGATATTGCTGCTAGATATGGATGTTGGACATTGAATTCTTCTAAAACCAGTTCTGGTTGAAATCGCAGTAGCAGTGACATTTGTAAATATGTGATAAAAATATCAGCTATACCGTTATATACTAACCTAGTCAGAATTATGAGATTTCCCCCGATTTTACCATTTCATCGCTATGTTATGCTTGGTAAACCATATGCTTGCTATCCCCTATGCTGCGTCTGCAAATACATAACAGAAAAACTGACTGCTACTGAATATGACACCTATAAGTGTTTGCGACGCTATGATCTGAGTGAAATTCTTGTGCCCCGTACATGGGTTGTCAATGGACCACAATTGACTGAGCCGCGCAGCAAGAGGAATATCACAATTATAAAACCGTTCTAATGCTTTTAACTCTCTTTGTTTTCTACGATATTTGATGATAAATGCACTATTGCCAGAGGTATTTTACTGAGATTCAAATAAAAGCGGGTATTTACTGTTAAGGTTTCAATTAAGTTGAAGGTTTACAGAAAGATTTGTTATCACGCAACTTGCTCATAGGACCTACTTTAACCGTTGCGATTGTCTAATCCTTATCGATTACCCAGTCCTAATAGTCCGGGTCTCAAGTGTTGACATGGTTGATAAGATGATTCATTTCAAATGTGTTCAGTCATGAGATATACTGTTAACTCGACGAAAGGTAATTTGCGAACATGTTAAGGAGATTAAAACACGGAGTGTTTGACTGTGCGTAGTGTTTGACTACGCGGACATTCGGTTATAAGTTGGGTGGCATGTGCAAAGGCGCGATTTCATCATATATTCTGATTCATCCGGAATGCCCTGTATCGTTGGCGTTAACAAAGCAGTAAACCAACAATATGGACCAAGCTGTCAAGTGCCTATGACTTAGAGTGGCGTATTCCCTGCATGGCAGAAGTCGTTCAATTGATATTGATTATAGCATGAAAGGTGAAGATACTACGTAGGCAAAATGGTGACAGCGATTCAGTTCCTACTGGTGTTGTTTGTTTCCCTTAACATTATACCCATATATTTACATATAAGATATCCAAATGCTTAATTAGCTCGATTATTACTAGCAAATAAATGTTGCGTGGGTTGAACACATTTAAAAATGCTACTTCAAAGCTGGTGAGGCATCCTCAAATAAAAGTGGTGGACGCCATATATTGCATCAAAAATTTGTTGTACCAGCTGCTAAACAGACGGAACGTTTGACAAATTTCAAATGAGTTAACAGACCTGTCTTTTTAGTCGCCTATATGCCCTAAACCGTTATATATATACATTTATACACACACGCACACACGCACACACACACACACACATATATATATATATATATAGAGAGATATAGAGAGAGATATAGAGATAGAGATAGAGATAGATAGAGATAGAGATATATATATAGAGGAGATATATAGGGATATAGAGAGAGAGGGAGAGAGAGAGAGATAGAGAGAGAGATACAGAGAGAGATATAGAGAGAGAGAGAGAGAGAGAGATAGACGGAGAGATATAGCGAGAGAGAGAGAGAGAGAGAGAGAGAGAGAGAGAGAGAGACAGAGGGAGAGAGAGAGAGAGAGAGGAGAGAGAGAGACTCTCTCTCTCTCTCTCTCTCTCTCCCTCTCTCTAAAGAGAGGGAGAGAGAGAGAGAGAGAAAAAGAGAGAGAGAGAGGGAGAGGCAGAGAGAGAGAGAGAGAGAGAGAGAGAGAGAGAGAGACAGAGAGAGAGTCTCTCTCTCTGAGAGACAGCGAGAGAAAGAGAGAGAGAGACTCTAGAGAGACTCTATTTCTAGAGTATATAAAGATATAGAGAGAGAAAGAGAGAGAGAAGAGTCTCCCTCTCTCTGATATATAGATATATATGTATATATATATCCCTAGAGAGGGAGGTTAAATAGAGAGAGAGATATATATAGAGGACTTAGATATATATATATATATTCTCTCTCTCTATACATAGAAATAGATCTAAAATATACGTTAATGGAGACATATATATGCATTGATTGGTAGAAATAGATATAGAGAGATTTAGAATCTTTATAGATATAGATATATAGATATAAGATCTATCTATAGAGGTATATCTATCTAGAGAGAGAGAGATAGAGAAGAGACATAGAGAGACATAGAGATAGATAGAGATATTAGATAGGAGAACAGAGATAGAGAGGATATCCTCTCTAGAGAGAGATAGAGAGATCTATAGAGAGAGATAGACGAGAGGGAGATAAGATCTATAGAGAGAGTAGAGAGAGATATATCTAGAGAGAGAGTAGATAGAGATAGAGAGAGAGAGATAGAGATATATATACATATATAGATATATATATATAGAGAGATAGAGAGAGAGAGATATATTTATAGAGAGAGAGAATGACAGGGATACAGATAGAGTATATATATATATATATGATATATAGAGAGAGGATCTTCTCTATATAAAGAGATGGATTCTATATATGGTAGATAGAGATAGAGATATATTATATATATATATATATATAATTATATCTGTATACATATATAAATATATATATATCTATATATACTTTAATGTATGCATATATATGCATTGATTGGTATATAAATATATAAATATTTATACATATATATATATATATAGATATATATATATATATATATGTATATACTATACATATATATAAATGTGTTTATACAAACAGATTGGGATATGCATGTTTATCTGTATTTACAATAATAAATATATATATATATATACATATATATATATTTATATATATATATATATATATATATATATATATATATTTATACTTATATATACGTATTCGCGTATATGTAAATTAATACGCCTATATTTTATGTATGTATAAATATATACCAATAAATATATATATATATATATATATATATACATATATATGTATATAAATATATACATATATATGCATATATATATGCATATATATATGTAATATATATGTATATATATATATACATATTTATATATATATATATATCTTTATATATATATATATTCATGTATATATATAAAATATATGTATATATATATGTTTGATATGTATATATATATATATATATCTGTATATTTATATCAATATATATATATATATAAATTAATATATATATATATATATATATATATATATATATATAATCCATATATTTATGTTTGTAACTGCTATATATTTTACGCACATATAAGAAATCCAAATGTTTAAAGGTCAACTACAACGATTTTTATCATTTCTTTATAATGTGTTTCAAATTGAAGATTAATAACTCATAAACCAACGGGGACCCATAATTCATTGCAACGGCATGTATAAGCACTAAAGGTTTCATTCGGAAGAAAATACGAAGCCATCTTCTCGATGCCATTTTGCCTTAGTTGGCCGCTAGGTGCTCGTTGCGTGACGTCATTCCTGCTGCGCTGCCTCCAAGAGAATTTGACCGCGAGCGAGCGAGCGAAGCGAAAAAAGATTGTTTGGATTTTAAAATTACACCGTTTTGACAAGCCATGTCGTCTGCTGATGAACTTTACGAGTCCCCATAGCATAACATTGGGGCAAAACATGTCCATGACTATTTATTTGAGCCAATACGGACGGGAGTTGAAAAATCCAAGTCACACTACGAAATGACACCAGGAGCTCTAAGTCTAACTCAAGGGTCCGCTTAGGGTGAATAATCAACAAAAGATTTCGATGAATGGTAAGTTTTAGAATACCCTTCCCAAGCTTTATTGAACTATATTAACTGGTAAAAAATAATCATTAGTTTCATTTACCCAATAAATTTAAACATTCAGTAAGTTGAGGATGGTACGTTGACAGACCTAACTACTACAACAAATAGTACTTGGCTAGTGAATGTAGCTTTGTCATTGTACCCTGAGCACATTGAATATTGTGGACAGATGTTCGCATGGAGTCTATAAAGTATTTTCCTTTTATATTCATTCATTGTACCACAAATATAAATTTACAATGACTCTTTAATTATTTCTCTAACTTAGGTGTAGCTGTCATTACTGCAACCCAATGGACACAGCCAGAGAGTGCTACAGAAGATTGGAGAGAGTGATGGCTGTAACGGAGGAATGAACATGCAACACCAAGCATCCCAGATTCCTGGCTTGCTGCATGAATAAAAATGTGCTGGAAGCTTCCAAATTTGAATCTATTCAAATGGACAGACATGTTGGAGATGAGGTCTCTACAATGAGTTAGTTAGCCATTATTGCTACCAAAAAGGATGGTTTGAGGTTGAACAATCATGTTTATTACAAAGGGAACATTAATTCCACTGTGTAAAATATTCAGTGTTCATATTGATAAACTACAATATATTTCACATAGCCAAGAATAAATAATGCCAGTTACATGAAATCCAGAGGCAGAACTTACAATAAAATTATGAAGTGAGGGAATGGTTGACAAATGACAATTGTTTTTTTAGCTATACAACTTATTTTAAAACCAAAGACAACTAATTGACATATTGCTTCAGATTATTCGGGTATCTAGCCTACCGCCAGTTTTCACTCTGGATATGGCACAGACTGGGCAAAAGAAACCGGAAAGTGCTGGCAGTCTGTGTGGTAACAGCTGTTAGAAAATCCTTCCCTGACCCAGGCGGCAAATAGACAGGTTATGTACAATGGAGCGGAAGATTTCTTGTCAGGTTGAATCGACACCTGTGAGCACCTACGAGATGATCCTTTTCAGGTTTCTCGTACTGGGAGGCAATAGGTGGTGGGACAGTCCTGTCATATGCAAGGACCTCAGCAAGTCTGTAGCTTGGGTATTTTTGCCTTAGATGAAGCACCTGATGTACACAGTCTGAAACAAATCAATGATATTTATATTTTATGATAGTCATATAATAAGTAAGTTATATTATATGCCAATTTTTAATTGGGTAACAATGTTTGTGCAAATGAAACTTATTCAGGTTTCGGTAATAAATGTCAAAATAACATGTGTTTCATTTTAGATTAATGCATGTTAACACCAAAAGAAATTGGTACTTTGACAGGCTTGGGATTTTCCAATGCCTGAACATGTTCAGTGTTCTAATAGCACTACTGCCAGTAACAAAAATCCCTGAAGCCATAAACAAATTTCCTGCGGGCATAGCTCCTGTAAAAGGTTGGCAATCCCACATCTTACGGTGTCCATTCACGCCGATTTGTTCAAAACAAGCAAAACTCCCTTGGTATCTTTGATTCTGACTAGGGCCATCCTCCAGATCAACACCACTGTACATAAGCATTCTGTGAGCTAAATGTTTCTTCCATCAAATAAAACCCTGTGATTACACTACAAACAAAACAATATTTACCTGACAGTTCTTCAAACGCCATGTCATCATCAGTATCCATCTCACCAGTCCAACAGATTCCTCCTAGGGCTCATATTGGGGCCCCTGGTGACACTTTTGGTGAGATGGGCCAACTTGGGTACCTCTTGAATATTTCTTTATCCCAGGAAAGATAGAACTCTGTGTCTGTAGAGACTTGTCAGCCATCTATGGTATCAATACAATAAGTATGCTACAATATCATTCTTCATAGCCTTTAAGGATGTAAATGTTTACAAATTGACTCTGAAAAGACACATGGATACATACAACAGAAGTTATCCCTGCGTAATGCATTTCATCATATTTAATCATGCAGTTGCCTTGTGACACATTTGCCTGCACCCCTAATGACAAATGAGAGCAAGCTTCATGGTCGGCAGGCGGCAAGGCACTCGCCCTTGGTGTAGCAAACAGCGCGGACGCTGCATTTGCGGACGAAAATCGATAATTCGTATAATATGCCTGGCACGGGTACAAAATAGCCCAATATTATCCCTATAACACATTCATTGTGCCCAAATCCAACCAGTGACCAAAAATTATTCTTCGTTCAGCCTGTGTAGGTAACCTTACTGACTGGAATGTTTAGGATGGACATATTTTGCCAAGGTTTTAGGTACTGTTTTCACATGGTATATTTTTCGCGAAGCTCTTGCGACCTAAACTGTCAATTAGTCTCAACAGATGATGTACCTGCAGGGTTTCCCCGTATGTAATTTTAAGTATATTCTTGTGTTGAATGTACCCACGGATGTCTGTTGATGATTAACTTAAACCTCAGATCGTTTTCCGCGCTACCATTGCTTAACTGAATAAGAGTAACACGCCACCCAGGTTGCGTGTATCATATAACCTACCCTTATAAGTCGCCACGCATGCAAGCAAGCATTCGATATTTACAACGACAGTTGGCAACCATCTGATTTACTATTGTGTCCCCTGGTGTCTTGAATACTAATGAGGCGTGTCACGTATCAAACCATTGACAAACAATGCTCATACATGCTGAGCGAGCAATTGTCGCACACAAACCCTAAGTTGATTAAACAAATGTGTTTCATACATAATACTGAATGAGCGAAGAGGATATCTAGCGATAATGAAAAGATAATGAGGATATATTGTACGGATCGGACAGTTTATAAAAGACTTGAAAACCCGTATATGGTAATAATATTCTGACAGAGCTAGTATGTTGGCTGCCTATGTTCATATAATGGGCTGCTGACAAAAGCTTTTTCCGCTCAAAAGCAATCGAGCTTGTTGTCTCTATCTAATAGCATATATATATATATATATATATATATATATATATATATATATATATATATATATATATATATATATATATATATATATATAATATATATATATATATATATATATATATATATATATATATATATATATATATATATATATATATATATATATATATATATATATATATATATATATATATATATATATATATATATAATTCGCGCAGGTGGAAGGTCTAGAGAAATTAGAGAAATTATTTTCTTAGGCAGGTTTGTACAGAATAGCTATGTAATAAATTTTAATCATTTGTCAGCAATACATTTGTGTTTTTCACAAGGCTGATACGATGCTCTTCGACCATAATCCTCAACGTTGACACCGGGCTGATTTTTAGGGATTATCTTCACCACAAATTATAATAATGGGTTTTAACTGCATTATGTCAGGGCATTACGCAGGATGATTCAAGATGGCATCATCAAGTCAATTTGAAAACTTGAAGACATCGACTACGCCTCACTGCAGTGAATGTCTCGGCACCTCCACAGAATGTTAATCGGTAATCCACTTGGCTCGATTACAATGAGCGGAGTACAAATCCGACACAAACTGCTTCCGATTCATGTTCAGTCACAATTATGCTTCGCGGAACTCGAGTGAATTACAGCATCTACATTTGACAAATATCCCTGCAAATGACGCCGACACACGTGCCTATGAATATATGATCTAATTGCAGCTCAGACAGCTGAACATTCTGTGCGGTTCATGTTCATGAAAACGTGTACCAGACAATACTTTTCTTGTGTGATTAACAACCGATCTGAATATTTTAGAAGGCTCTATAAATTTTCAGTACACGCAACCGATGCCTTAAAGAGGTAACCATGAATATATATTTGTGACATTGCAATCGCGCTATACCATAACCTGTGCCGTTGCTAATTAGCAATGAAATGTCATGCCTGGCATATTACAGTATAGATTCAATTTTGTCACTTGTGAATTTTGGCGAGAGGTAAATATTTATGTCACTGATCGTTTTTACCCCATGAAACTATACGGACCACCTATCTACTGCTTGCTATTATGTGGATGTGGACATAACTGGAATATATTTCGCAAGTAAGTTTTCAAACCGTACACTCCTAGGCAACCATAAATGGGTGTCCTCTGACCATGTTATGCAAAATGCATGCTTCGTCAAGCAGCAGTGGCAGTTATGAAGGATGGCATTGCATTACAAAGTGCTGTATTATAATTTACATTTTCATGCAATGAAACCATATGAAGTATTTAGCCTGCATGGTTTCGACCAACAAAACATACATTCGCAAGAAATAGGCCTAGTAATTTGATAGGTACATTTGTATTTAATTTACATTGTTTTTGACCAGCAAACGATCACATGAGTCTATACAGTGTTTAAATAACACTAATGCTCTTGTTACTAGAAAGACATTTCCTTTAAATATTTACGCGGACAGTCAGGTACTCCTGATATATACAAAACACTACAAACGACCGCCTGTATGCTGTCGTGCTTACAAAAGCGGTACTTGCAGAAACACCTAAGGACAATAATCATAAATATGATTTCAATGATGGATGGCGTTGATCTACTGTGTGGGCGTTGTGATGATTGCTTATCTTTCTCTTCTAAATTTTGATAAGAGATTTTTTGATATAATTTTGGAATTATAGAATTACCATCTAATATTCATTGATTGATGGTAAATGAATCACTAATGTCAGTATTAAAATACATATGAGGTAGATAAAAGAATCATAATCTTCTCAGTTTAATGACACATACTATTTATAAATATTTGGAACATTCTGATTGGTTCCAGAATGTTCCAAATAGCCTCATTCACGCTGAATTAGGCTATTGGATAAGGGAAATAGTTATTGGATATTAAGCTACTGCTACTGCAACAACTGCACAGCAATGTTCGCAGCCTACCTCTATATACAAACAACACAAGAGAAATTATACTGTCGCCATTGCATTATTCTATCTTTCTCGGGATGTTTGCAGATTTTAATACACATGCGGAAACGCTTAATTGTTTAATATACCTAGCGACCTATAAAACTCGCAGCGTAGCCCACAGCATATTAATCTGTTGCATGTTCCGAGACCCACTAACAGCTCAACGCAATCGAATTTGTAACCACCTGTTGTATGTGGCACGTCAAGACTAAAGTGGTACTTTATATCCGGAACATAATTTCTGTTTTGAATGCAACATTTATACTTTTCCGACTAAACAATATTCATACTGTATCCTATACGCAGTCTTGTGGTAGAGATTTGACGAGCACAGAGCGTCATATGGGAACAAATGTGGCCAATAAAACAATAATGTTTAATTCAATGTTCCGAGTAAAGAGCCACAGACTTACTCGTCAAGCAAAATGTTATTTGAAATATGGTGTAAAGGGTTGAAGCACTAGAAAGAGTTCCTTGCAGGCGTAGTAATTGGATTCGTTTTTTTGTATTGTTTATCTTGCAAGTAGCCAAGTTAGTTATCAAGGGTTGGATTTTTGCACACTTTGAATCATGCCCCATTGTTGCTTGTATTAGCCGTGCTTTATATAACTTACCACATCTGCATTGAATGCAGCCGACGTTACAATTAGGCATATGATCTTGGCACACATGCAGCATGCATGGAATAACAGCCGCGATGAGATAACATGTTCCTTTGTTGCCAGCCCTCAAGTTACTTATACATCATCGTCTTAGTTTGCTGAGCTAATTCAAACCATTAAGGAGCTCAAAAGGAAGCTATTGCTTCTCTATGTCTATAGCCTTGCGATCTTTGATTTAGAATATTTATTAGGTACATGATCTACTGCTAACTTACCCATTGCATCCGCATGATTGTGAAATGAACAAATAATGGAAAAATGCAACAACACCTTTGGTCTCTATGTGCTGTCATCCTCATAATCATCGGCAACATCATCAACATCATCAACATCATCATCATCATCATTGTCTTCCTCGTTATCGTCGTCATCGTACTCATCTTTATTATCAGCATGACCATCGACATTGCCATCATAATCACCATTATTTGTATTGTTAAAAACATCAAGTTGGACAATATGAACATCACCACCACCACCATCATCATCATCATCATCATCATCATCATGAGATTAGAAATGGGTAATGATTTATTCCTCTCTATGTCACATATTGCTGCTCTGGAGAACACGATGTTTTGTTTGTTGTTTCTATATACTTGATTAATAAATTTAGTAGAAAGTGTCATGCTCGATTGATTTGAGAGTAAATATGTCTATCAGAGCTTGATTGTCATTCGATTAGCACTGGTTGTTACGTCAGCGCCGACCGCTTTGCAGATGTAACTAGATACCCCGGCACTAGTCACTCAATTGATTAAACCACGTACTTTTAATGGCGGTTTAATCCACCCCATTGTACGAATTTGCTGCTCATGTGGTATCATTGTGCGGTAGCCTCATTTCTGTGTAACTCCCACTATACCAGGTTATCTGTATAATCATGATTAATGATTGCTATGCGAAAAACAGAGGCTTCATTATAAATATTGGCGGCCTTAACTGGAATATTCACTGAGGTTAACTTTGTTATGAATTACAATATCTGGCACTAGCTTATAGCGATTCGAACGTAAAATGAGGACGCACTGTACAACATTATATTCAGTAAATATATATGATAATTGTAATTGACAAATATAAATTGCTTTTGCTGTTGAATTATGTACCATTAACGTTGGAATTCTAGACAGAATGAGTGTCGTTTGTATGCATCCTTTAGTATGGAGACTGGTATATCCTGGTCGCTCCTTTATATTTAATGTGTGTGCAATTTTGTCAGGTTCTTTGGAGATTCCCCGATAAATGTTTGACGCATGCAGTCACATGTGTCGTTACCCATGGAACTCCCAATAGAAGGGATAAAAAGGAAGGAAAAGGTCCAAGTTGAAAGTGCTATCGTCCCATTGCGATTTAAAGATCAATTGCTTCACCGTCCCGGAGGAAAATAAATTGTAATAGGTTCGACTTCATATGATAGCCTCTTGATTCTCTGTGCACAGTCCACATTCCTTCTCACCCTGCACTCTTATATATCTGCAATAATTGAATGTGGGCAGATATGCTGTCACATTGTTTTACCTTTCCGTTGATAGGGTGAAGGTAAATGTACCACTCCATCAACGAATGGAATGATTTAAGGTAAATACATTACTCCTCCTTTGCATGGCAGCTATATAGTCCCAAGTAGAACGTTTTTACGTCACTTAGGATTCTTGCAGGTAGAGCCATTATCTTATATAATTAACAAATTTGCATGCAAGTTGATCACGTGGTCGGTGTAAGGCGATGTACCATGCGGAGTTGCATATCCTCTTCTACAAAGTAAGGAATGTCAGCGTAGGAGAGATATATGCTATTCAGACTGCCTTTAATAATACATGAAGTTTAGACTGTGTTATGCAGTTCGGACTGTAAATGAAAAGAAAAGAGTTTCCACTGTTGACAAAATCGACGAGCAACTTTGCCATTCCGTTATTCTGTTTATTTGACAAAACAAGCCAAACGATGTCATATTTGGCACAGAAAGTAAGTTGTCTTACTATGTTCACGTAATAGGCTGTGGCAACTTTGGGTACATTCGGATTAAGGTCTCAATGATATATATCATATCCTTTGCTAGACAAAATCCGGATGATTTTTTTTAATGATAGCCCTTTCACTCATTTGTATCTATTAGGCTACATGTCTATATCTCATTGCACATATGTCTTAATTTTATTTCTTGTTAAAAAAACTTGAATTGACTTGAACAGATGGGAAACAATATATTCGGATCAGTTGTCAGCGATACTGTTTCCGGTTCATGTTCATACACATTGGTAAAACGCGAGTGATTAACATCAGAAATTAACATTTCGCAAGAGCTTATGGTTATGTATAGCACGCTAGGGACGACAGTCAGAGTTGGTTGTCCATGCAGATCGAGGCCTTAAAAACATAGGTGCACCTCTGAAATTATTCTGCGTTCATGAAAACGTGTGCTACACAATACTATGCTGGGGTGATTAGCAATGCTACAAGGGTCTAACACGCAACTGATGCCCTGCAGAGGTGTCTATGCATATCGTTGTGTGATATTGAAGTCGCACGATATAAAAACCTGCGCCCATGTGAGTTGACAAGGGAATTTCACGATTGCCGCACAACACCGCCGATTCATTTTTGCCACTTGCCAACTGTGACGAGGGGTGAAAAAGAATTCGGTCTCTGATTGTTGAATGTTCTGGCTGCATGATGCAGACATTGAGAAACCGCAGCTTCTTTCCTACTTTTAACCCATGACTCGAATTGCATCGCCACCTTCATGGTTCAACACATTGTCCCCCTGTATATATATCTGTCTGTTCTTATATAACACGCTGAATTATCGGTCCCAAAAAAGAAAGATTGAACACACCTTGCATATCAAACTAGCTTTGAGACTTATAAACCGCATTTAACGGATTACCGTATATCCGCGACATAGCCAAGGCAATCAAAGAGGAGGTGTGACAACTGCAAACTGTCGTGCCTAAAGCCTGGCGTAGTCTATGTGGAATCCTCATACAACATGATTCATAGTTATACTATAATATATTCCAAAAGAAGATTGTGTTGATAAACAATGTGGTAATGATAATGGTTAACTTCTCGATTGCGATGTGCCTGCTTATGTTTTTTTATACACATTCAATGACAGTAGTCATACAGTTATGGATCATTGACAATAATTTCAAATTAATATATCTATAACAAGAGTACTAACGTTAATATTGCATGCTTATTTGGAAAGTGAGATAAATATCGCGAAGATTACCCGCAAGTCTAATCATGGCTCTTAAACAAGAAATATATGCCTCGGTTAGTTATTTTGGTAACAGTCAGCGCCTGTCAAATATCATTGAAAATAACTAAATTGAAGCGACAAGTTTATTGGTACAGACTCGTTGTCTCCGAAGAGATGTCTCGATGAAGTCTCCTTGCGATACACTGGTGAGTACAAGATCATAACTTCACTTGATGCACCGAATGTCGAACATAGATGTTGCGCATACTTGATGTCAAAAAGGGAACACACATCACGAACCGCTTATAGGGTGTCTAGCGTGTAATACATTCATTTACGTTTACCACATCTAGTATATATTGTTTAATTGATTGTTGGCGTAGTTTAAAAAAACAGCAATGATTTAAATCATTCTTGAAATGGTAAATGACAATAATGTTTGAGGAACGGATGATAACGACAAAGGGAATAATAATGCAGCTTGTGCGATACGGTTGAGATTGTTTTACATAGTATTAATCGGATGCTTGGTGGGGTCCAAAATGTGACTGTTAATACGCCAACTATATGTATAGATTATTTTTTCGGAGAGCTACAAATATGAGGCGATCACGGAGCCAATCTTTTCTCCACCACGTACATATTTTAAAGCGTAAACCTCTAGTATCGGTTCTGATTCGTGTGGCGATATAACCAATTCTTTGCCATCTGTTGATAGTCTATATACGGCATACGTCGGTAATGGCACGGAGCCAAGTAAGTCACAGATGGTAATATATTAAATCTTATTGAGTATTTTCGAAGTATGCCCTGTAGATTTTGGCCGCAGCCGTGCGTCATTCGGGTGTATTCAGTGCTTTCGACATTTATGCATCGTATATAGTCATATAAATCTAGATCTTATCTATAAGTTTGGCCTAACGGAAAGATTGACCATAAACAAATCACCCCCACCAGTGAGTTTGAGCATAGGAAACCCTAGTCCTGATTTTCTTTTGCCTCCGATCTGCTGTGTGCTGCCATGACTTTATTAGATGACGGTCAAACGCCCGCTTCAGAGGCTTGAGTTCAAAATGGATGTATTTTGGTCTCTTAGATCGAGTTGCTTCGTCATAAGAGTCGACTAATTTCCCAGAGGTCCACCGGGTTTGCAACTTTATTCAACATAAAACATTCCCGTAAAAATGATATTGACAATAAGTGAACAAGCTCAGCGGCGTGACTGGACATCAACTGTGGATCGGAGGGTTTACCATATCGATTGAACAAATTAAACCGCATATTGCTATCTCATTGTACGTATTGGCATTGTGATGTACACCTATGGTTTGTTTGTGTTGCTGCCGAATTCCCGACTGACTCCCTCTAGGCCAAATTCTATGTTCTCTGTTGAAAAGTTGGAACAGTTAGCTTTTTGCTGAACGGCGGTTGGTCTTTACGGAGAAGGAAAGTTTAGGCTATATTACAATGCGCCATCGGTACAAACATCGTTTGTATGGACCTACTTAGACTTATAGCGTAGAAAACGACCAGTAACACATACACAGCGGTGATGTGCCGATTCGTGCTTTGCAGTAGAATATACTTTGAGAAATTCAATTGGCAAATTAGTTACGTGATCAAAATGGGGCATACTGTCTTTCTTCACACGCTGCGCTACAAGCCCTGTGACAATGATTCTGATTTTTCGATTGATCTTACACAGAAAACTAATTAATAATGTTTTAAGTTGATTTCCAAACACCCTGTCGTTGTTAGAATGTAGACATAAATTTATCTATCAAAGACGACAAAGCCATAATTACAGCACGCTCACTTCCAATTACAGGTTTACACACAATTTGTAAAGTAGCAGAGATCCTAACTCATAAAGTAGCTAAGCACCTCGTAGCACTGCAATTTGAAAACGCATAATTAATAAGGCCTGATAGAGTCGGTCGTGTGAACTATACGAATGCAATATTTCAGAGCTATTCACAACTGACCCTCAACAGTTGTGCAAAAGCTTAACAAGTTGTTTTCTAATGCCATAAAAAAACAGGGTTCAACAGGCGCATGACACTTGGCATGATTCATATATGGGATGGTTGATGTAATTTGGTATATTATTCATGTATCACGTACTCGAAAAAATATCTCAAATATTGCACTTTGATATCCGATAGCATTCCTTTTTTTTAAAAATGATATGCCATAAATACGAATGATAGTTTGCGGTTTTTGAGTAGGCATATTGTAAACAGATATGACATCGTATTTCACCTTTTAATCGACAAGCTTTAAAAAGGGTATCATGTTATGTTCTGCCATTTTGACGTACTGCGTGCATCAATCGGAGCCAAGGTCTTTACCATTACTTATTATTTGGGTCATGTGTTGTGATCTAAAAACTAAACTCTCAATCCTTCCACGCAATTAGTTGATGCGCTCAACCAGTATGTGCATTTGAGCCATTTATTGTAAGTACACATGACAACAAAAGTAGATGTTAGCCTGCCGCAATGTAGCGTTTGGGCTCAAAAAGGGTCCCAGCATCAATGCTCTGTGATGCAGCAAGAAAGGAATAATGTTCGCATTATTCAATAGTCATAGGTGTGTTGTTCAGGTCTTGTACAGGACGTCCATCACAGGGAGCGAGGGATAATATTGCACAAGTCTGGTAAGTCAATAATAATTCCCATGAAAGTGAAATAAATGATCCTTCAAAAATATTAACTTGATATAGATAGTGAGAGCCAGATTATACTGCAATTTTGTATAGATGCATGGATACGGATTTTATATAGTTTCTTCAGATATTGATATTTCTAATGATGACTGAACGTCATTATTAACGTAGATCAGCGCGTTTTGCTTTAAGATTTTTAAAGAATGTTCGCGACTTACAATTGAAAAACTTATAGTAAGTAGAGAACGCAAAATGATCGCATACGCTATAATGATACCTGTATAGCGTGTATTCGAAATCACTAAGATTTTGTTTTTTACGAAATAAAGCCAACTCATATTTGGCTATTTGTTCCGCCTCATGTCACCCTGTATTGTGATCGTGATTGTAAAGACGCTTCTATGGCCAATCCTCACATTAGCCGATTACCTATTTGCAAGGGTAAATTGTAGCATATAAATGTTTATCAATGCCAATCAATACTAAAATGTACGATAAGATCCTGAAGCTCGCTTGACCGTTTGCTGTTTGCTAATGTCGTGCATGGTGCTCAGCATAGGGATGCAATGTATCTAAATCATGTGCCAGTGATATG
>JAXDRA010001001.1:0-22255 GCA_034190875.2 Urechis unicinctus
CGATAGACTTGTGTTAGAATAATGCCGTCTATACTCATATTATCCCGTGTAACTATTACAGTATATTTCAAGGGAGGCAAAGCTTTCAGCTGCCTCATCGGTCTGTGCTTTTTACAAAGATACAACTGCATATCCTAGAAGTTAAGCTCCCTGCACCGATTTTCCGTGTTTGAACATAGATCTCTTGTCTATTGCGAGCACAACAAGTACATGTCCAACCGACGGGAGTTCAGTAGTCGGTTCATAAATCATTGTTACGCAGCGAGACTGTAATAGCTTACGCGCTATGTGCACCAGACGAGGTCAGCCAACGTATTGTTTAGGTTATACATTTGCAGGCCATGCAGATATGCCAATGAAAAACCGCCAAAATAACTGTGAATAATGATATCTCTACCCATGGTCAACACCAATATACTTTCCCGCGATCCACCATTACTTAACACGTGGGCTCAGCAGTAAGTCATTTATCCTTTCGATAACTCATGTTGCGATATATTGGAAGTTCAACACAACGTCCAGCGATAAAGAGTAATTCAAATATTATTGGAGATTTCATTAATGTCTGCATTGTCAGGTGCGCGATGCCCAGCTCCAGGATTGCTTACCTATGTATTAGCTTATTATTACGGAGATCGATCTCATTGCTACAAGTCAATTATGAGCGTGACTTCAACAGATACAATAAGATGAGTAAAGGGTTCACTCTACCGCGGTTAGCTGAGATGTACTGGAAGTGAGCGTTTCGGAGTTACATCATCAGCTACCGATAACGCCCATCCTTTCGCATTCCTTGGCGACGTCTGGCGACTATTTACCTGACCGCTGCGTATCCACGTCTGTGTATTGCAGCCTTGATACGTAAATTGAGGCATTGCGACGCGTGATTGATAATCAAATATTCTAACGTTCTCAATATTGGCGCTCCAGTTAGTGAATTAAGCCAATAGCTCGGTAAACGTAAGTATCGCTTCATTGTTGTATGGACAGATATGTTACAAAGGGGTTTCGATAAGCAGTGCGCACCCCGCGTTCCATCATATAATCGTATTCCTTTAATATCAAATGTATTGCTTATCAATATGTCCAAAGGTTGCTTTGTTGACCAGAACTATACCGTCCAGAGATATTTAGAGTATCAAGATCACTGGAAACATCAGAACACAGAGCCTCCAAAAGCTGTAGATGAGACTCATTATTTACCCTCATACACTTACCTTGGTACGAGGCCACTCAATTCAGTGACGGAACGCTGCTCATTTGAATGTGAAAAATATTTAGGGAGTGAAGAGAGCAGAGAATTATAAGCCTTTCCTATGATAAGCTGCATTGACACATTAGTACATTTATGCTATCATTATTTACTAATTATTAATTTGGCATATCTTAATTTATATATAATAAAAAGTTTAAGGCAATTATGAATCTTTTTGTCTCATCTAATACCTGGTATATACGTTCGGTCATCTAAAAGTCGTCCTCGAATGGTCAAGATACTAATTTAAACGAATGTCTAAACATGAGCGTAGAATATGTTTATTGGAAATGTTTAAAGATTTGAAAAATTTACTAATTCTATTAACAGAAAACTGTATTTTTTTCTCATTACTAGTCGATTACAACCTTGAATGAGTTCACAAAACGCAGCCAATGGCTCATGAAGATCAAATCTACAACAAATATTATAATTGTTGTCCATGATGACGCAAATATCCGCTAATATAAATGGCCACGAAAGGTAAGATTTTTACGTATAAATAGGTGTCTTGGCCATACGTAGACGATCTTAAGAGGACAAAAAGTATATATCGGGATTATGATGTAACTTCAAGATATTCATTTGCATTAAACGTACTCATTATATTATTTAAGATATCCCGAATTTGGGTCTAAGATTGGTTGTAACCGTTAGTATATATATATATATATATATATATATATATATATATATATATATATATATAGATATAGATAGATATATAGATATATATATATATATATATATATATATATATATATATATATATATATATATTTAGAGAGGGAGATATATATATAGGGAGAGAGATATATATATAGGATATCTATATCTATATATATATATATATATATATATATATATATATATATAAATCTATATATATATCTCTCATATCTATCTCTTTTTTCTATATATACACATATATTTCTATATATATAGATATTTTATATTATCTATATCTCTATATATGTGTGTGTGTATCTATCTGTCTCTATATCTATATATATATATCTATATATCTCTCTCTATATATCTCTATCTATATATATCTCTATATCTATATATCTATATATATATCTATATATCTATCTCTATATATATAACCAAATGTCATACATGAAATTGCCGCCTGTATAATCCTACACCTTATGTCAATAGTCCGCTCAGTATCCGCAATGCATTGGGTTTAATCCAGCTGAAATAATTGTGCTCGGATGTAGCAAATACTCATTGTTCAATTTACACCTGTTTATTTAATTTAAAGTAGACACTCAGCTTTTCCATCGATCTCGCCTGCTTGTGCTGTCCTATGTGTATACCTTGTGTCCCGTGTATAGGGACTTTGTGTATATGGACAGGCTATTCGAGGCCGAGCGATTCACTACGAGCTGCGTGCCTGTTCAGCTTAGTGAATATAAGGATTTGTGCAACCGTACTACCCCAATTGCAAAACCCGCTTGATTTACTTTCACTTAAAAGGAGGACGGCCTTCCGTGTCCAGTTAGACATTTTCTTGCTAAGAGAGACTTGTTGAGGTTATCCTGAGTGATACGTCGTATATCAGTTCCGATGTAGAGCTTTCAAGCTAATTTATCATTCGGTATGAATGGCCAAATCAATTTACCCTGGCGACCTTCGGCGAGTTAACTTTCTATGCGCTGCTCTAAGTACATCCAACGCTTTTATTGATAGCAGGGTTTGAGGGTTAGCAATATTTTCACATATTTGTCCTCGGTGGGACGTGAAATAATCTACTTTAGACAGCTGAAGCAAATCGGACAGTGATGGATTTTAGCATCACCCACTGCTAACTCTGACCAACTCGAGATGACCGGAATCCTGATAGATCCTGATGGATTCTGATTCGCAGTTGTAAATGATTAACCCGTCTTATATCCGTGTAACTGAAAAATAATGATTTTTGTCAATGGGATACTGGCACATCAGCCGGATAATCGGCTGTCAACACTTGCTTCACTCATTGTTCCCGCTGCCAGTTGCACCTATTTTGTATTTGCGAGAAGCGATGTGGTGCATTTATTGTGGGATGGTGACAGTAGTTTGCCAGCATAAGAACGATTGAAGGATTATGGGGAAGAGTGATGACTCATCAATCACTGTCAGCTCTTGAAAGCTGCGCTTGACACTAAGATGGAAATACCAAAGAAGAGTGGGGATAGATCGAGATAAATTTGCGCTACAGATGTCGACTGTTAGATGGCAAAAGCACATGGATATGGTCATGTGACAATTAGCTCAACCAGTGCATAACACTGCTGCTGTATGTGTGGCCTGCAAAGCCATACTGGCCACTTTTCCGCGTCGTTTTTATCTTTCTACCGTTACCGGGTGATATAAATAAAAGTGCGAAAACAAGAAGGAAGCACATCAAGCACCGTATACATACTACTGTACATCCTGCCGCTAATGCCACACACAATCACCACCGAGGCAGTTGCTTTATTTGCAATTATTAACTTAAAGAACTATTGTGCCTCATATCAAATCATGGTAACCCCAAAAGTACAGGAATTAACGTTTTATGAGTTGCGCAATACAAAACAATGAGTGAAGCGGAGTGCCAATTTTATTGCCTATCGCGTCACAGGAGTGCTGTTGACATTTACATTCACTCTTAAGGGCTCTTGTTGTGAATAAGCATCCGGTTGATAGACTGCATCTTGCATTGTCTCGTTGCTTGATTTATATCTTTTAAGGCGCGGTTATTTTGAAGGAATATGCGAATACCTTAAAAACGGTAGTAAATGTTATTGCAATATGCATGTTGAATACAACATCAAAAAAGAGTATATAACTGGCGCCGTTAAAAGACACGCAATTCATATAGATTCCTACTGCAGGATGTCTTTCTAGTCCGTCATTAGTTTGAAAAGTAGGAACTCTTTATCCAGTGAATTTGTTGACGCCCAAGACGAGAATAATATACCCAAGTCACATCGCTATAATACTTGGCTTGGCAGCTAACAGCTCCGGTAAAGTACAATAACAAGATAAATTCATCCCCGAAACAAGACATAAAACCCCCCTTTTATAACGATATGCCATTAACAACGGAAATGCTGCACGCCACCGTAAAAAAAGCGATTGCCAACAGCCAGTAGTGTAAAGACTGGAGGTACGAGCACAGCTTTCAAAATGGACTCACATACAGAAAATAAGCCAGTCTGTGGTGCGCTTGCACCCTCCCCCCTCTTTACCATATGAGTCAGCCCTTCCAACCCCCCCATGGTCCTGGGCCACTAAAGAGAGCGACAGCAATGTCAACAATCTACACCAGGACCCTGCGGAATAAGCTCTTCTAAACGACTCACGCGCGTCACAAGGTCCTCTTACTTTGATTCCAAATATATGTTCCACATCTGCCCACAGTTCGGCCACTACCGTATGCTCATTGGTGCTCATTCTATACCTCAGCCCTCATCTATTCAACAGATCGACGCGTGCCCATAGGCAAGAGTGTCTACGCCACCTGGAGCCACCACTTTGAGTCAAAAGGGGAAAGAGACACCATGTTAATGTGGAGCCAATATATTTAGTGGCAGTCGCTCCTGAGCATGTTCATTCCGTGGCGAAACTGCTTTTGGGCGAACAGCGACTCCACGTACTGAGCGTGCCATAGACCAACATACTTCTTGATGGGCACGCCAGCGCATTCATCCTTCATCTTCCCGAGAATCTTCTTGTTCACACTGCTGTAGAGACTACGGGAGGGATGAAAGTTACTAGTGTCAAAGAGATGCCTATCTTCCTTCATGTCAGCATACACGTCAGGCGTGCGTATCTCCATAAGCAGAAAATCCGTATCCGTGTACAACAAGCCAAGGTTCTTGCCATATCTGGGCTTCATGGTATTGTTATAAAAGTCGTACATCAGGTGCTTGGAGGGGTCGAGTATACTCATGCCCAAATACACCGAGCGGTTCAGTACCAGGTGAGTCTTGTGCATGTGCAGAGCGGCCAGGTCATTATTTAACACCTGATGACGCGCGTAGTCGGGACTTGCGATAAGCCTACTCATTCTTTCTTCTTCCGTAGAGCGTACAATTTTGACATTGACCCGCCAGCTTATACAGGTCCTTCTCAAAGTCGCTGGTGGCCACCTTTCACAGATCTGTATACATCTGAATGTAAGGCTCCATCCAGGGGCTCTGGTCAAAGACAAGTGCACGATGGATCTTGGTAAATCTCATCCCCAAAGACAGATACAGCTTGAGGTTCCTGTAGTGCACCACGTACTTCTCCTTATTCCGCACGTTGGGCACAAGCTTTTCAACCTCGCCCAAAGTGCCACCCACTCGCCCAGGAGGTTCTTCCAATAGTTCGACAACCAGTCGTTCTCTACAAGAAGCAGCTCCGGAGGCAGCGGGTAGTCGTTGTGCTCGTCATTAAGTGCAGTAGGATACTCCATGTCAACCTCAAGTATGTATCCAGTCTCTGCATCATCTGGGTGGTCTTGTATCTGTAGATCCTCCGGCCGAGCCACCCACTCAATGCCCGCACTTAGCAAAGGCTGACTCATAGCCTACCCATACAAATTGTTAGTATCAAGGTACTGGATGTAGCCCTTTGGTTTATCCTGGTTAAATTCATCCACGAGCAGGTTATTGGCCTTAGCATGGCGGCGCGACACCATGCTTATACCACCGCGTATACCTTTCTCAATGAACAGGTGCTTGTTATAGTTGGTGAGTAGCTCGAGTTCCACGCCTATGCTCTTAAGCAAAGCATCCCACGACAAACCGGGGCTGGTATAGTAGTGAGCCGGATCTAACCCTTACTGCTTAAGGCAGGTCTTAGGGAGCACTTCAAACACATCTGCCAGGAGCAGTACATCTGTCCGCAGGTACAGGTCATGGTAGTCACCCATGTTCTTACACCCAATCACGCTCAAGACCTTCTGTGCATAGGCATAGTCTTTAGCAGATACACCCTCCTCAGAGAGCTTGCTGTAGAACTCCTGGATTGGCGGCAGAGGGGAATCAAACTTATCCCAACTGTCCATGAACTCCTAGGGAAAGACTCCCAAGAGCAACCGCCGCTTAATCTGGTCTGGCTAATATTCCGCCGTCACAGCAAAGGCATCTGGGTTGTTAGCAGACACCAACTTATCAAGCGAGGCCAGGACGAACTGTGCGCTGTCAATGAAGCGAAACTGTCCAAGCGACAGGGAAATATACTTCTCAATGTTGTTGGGGATACAGTTGATGTTCTTCTCCACTTTGCTTATACCCTGCATCAAGATATGGGAATCATAGCCCCGCAGGTTATGGAACACCACATATATGGGTGTTGTCTTGGGACGTTCTCTGCATGTTGCTCTTACCAGGGTTAAGCGCAGGATCCGGAAGCTTCAATGTGAGTGCCTCAAAGTCAGCATAGATGACGTAGGGTGCAGCAAGCTGTTTCTGCCAGTTCTGGAAGGATAATATGTTCTTCCCTTCCTCAGGCATATCCACTCGCACAGCAGTTTACCCTATCCCCATGCACTCAGGCTTATGCGCCAGGAGCAGACCCTCTGAGGTATATCCATGCAGACATAGCTCACAGAAGAACTTGCGCTCATAATGTTTGGTCTGGTCATACGTCAAGCGGTTCAGGTCCTTGATTTGCGTGCAATGAAACTTGCCGTCCTTCTCAATCAGCATGAGGTTTATACGAGTACCAGAGTGCTTACTGATACGGTGTACAATAGTGGTCTTCCCATCATAGCCAAAAACGTTCAAGGCTAGGTTAGTATGCTTTTCTATCTTCTCAACATGCGACACCGGTGTAGGATTTTCTACACCTGCACCCTCCAGCAGATCCAAAAGCCACTGTTTGTTATGTTTTGATGGTCGCTGTGGGTTCTTGGCAACCGGGTGCAGAGCGGCTACAATAGCCCATAGAATGCAGAAGTCGTCCTAGTTCTTTACGCTTATGATGGCCTGCTTAGCCGCCAGCTCAGCCGGAAGTCGCAGGTAGGAGCCACCCTTCATCAGTTGGTAGTTGGCAAAATCAATCCACAGAGTTGTGACCGCCTCAAACTCCCAGCCAGAACCTTGGCTGGTCCACTTCTCCAACTGCTCTTGGATATTAACAGCACTCTGGTCCAGCACAACGCCCACGTCCTCTGGGGAAAGATCCACCTGCTGCTTATTATGCAACACAGGCTCAAAATACTCAGTGCTGTCATCATCGGCGTGCTTAGAGAGTCTTACCTTAAAGGGCAAACTGACACTTGATTCCACCTAGCTCTTCCAGCTCACCAGTCAAAACTTTATGCATCTTCCGACGCATGCCCTTTAAGAACATCATAAGGTCCGAGCTAAGGGGATGAGACTCAGGAACGTTCATCACCCATCCACGCCAATAATTTTTAACAGCCCACTTAGTCTTCTTGAAGGCAAGACGCACTGTGGAGACTGGGGACTGGGTTGCGGGGATTGGTCTGCATGGGGCAGGGACTGGTCTGCGTAGGGCAGCGGTGGGGACAGGGGTGTGAGCCATCCCAGCCCTGAATCTAGCCAACATCTCCTTGTATGCTTTGAGTGATACCGTAGAGCGTGGATAAGGAGGCTTAAAAACGTGAATTGAAACATAATCGTTTTGGGCTTCATGTGCTCGCTGATTATGAGTAATGTTTACTATACAGTTCCATTAGTCTAAAAGGAAATTTGTTCATACACAAACGACAACGACAATAGAGGTACCACGCTTCGTCGCACATAAACATAGCCGCCCATACAGTAAACTATAAAACTATATTGTTGACAGCTCCACAGGATTTCTATTTTTATACAGTGGGGAATCCCCTTTCAGTGGCGCCGACTGGCTATAGGCCATTGTGAAGCAATTTTTTGGGCAAGATGAAGACGACTGTGGTTGACAACCTGTACAAAGACGATTAATGACACCATGTTTTATCTTATATCTGTGTAAATTACAAAACTCTTGCTCTTGCGTACAGAGCCTGTTACAGGGTCTTTCTTCCCGAGTAATATCCATGGGCACTTATTGTCAAATACTACCATTCTTATATATATATATAGATCTCTATTAGTTTAATTGGTAATATCATCTGGCGACAACTGGGTATATGACGGTACCACAAGCAACTCCTCCTTTACAAAACCACGGAGCGGTCCATCCAACAAATAGTAAAGTACAGGCTCACCAGATTTAGTGACAGAGCTTCCAATCTGGTAAACATTGAGTGACCACACAAGGTCAGTTGCCCGCCGCCGCTGGTCTTGCTCAACCTCGCCAGGCTGGTAGAGGTAGCGAACACCAACACCAGAGGGAAGCTTGTGCTCTTTGACCCCCAACGGGCGCCCTGGTACGACTGCAGAGGGCTTTTGTGCAACTCGTTTGTGCCTTTATAGCATCTTTAGGTTTTTTTCCATTCAAGCGGGTCACCTCATTATTTATCGCAGAGACAACAGCCTGCAGTCGAGAAACCCACTCGGTTTATCGTTTTCCAGTATCCTATAACTCTACAGCATACTCGTGACCAACGAGTCGCTCAGCCAGTGTTTGGTTAAAGCGTTCCACTATACCCTGGTCTCGATGGATATTCACATGGCCACGCCTGACTGATACTCCATGTTTAACTAACAGCTGATTCGCTGCACCCATAAACTCCCGTCCGGGGTCGACCTGAAGTAGTTTGGGCCACCCCAGCAGTCCTCCCTTGTATATCCTCTCGAGCGCACCTGCGACCTCATTAGCCTCTTTTGTAGTCAATGACTCAGCCGCCTTGTAGCGCGAGGCCAAATCAACCACTGTCATGAGGAAGAAATAAGAGATCGGCTTGGTGAACCTCATTATGGACAGGGACATCAAACTTTGGCCTGGGAATGTGTTTTAGCACTGGCAGGTAGATTTGCCATATAGCTTGCTTTGTTTGCCTCCCCTGGCAACTTCTTCAGAAACCCTCACTTCTGTTGCAAGCTTTTTGATAGCTGTTATGCCTTTCCAGTAGCCCTTAGGACTATAGTATATCTTCTGCATGCTATGATCCATATCCAGTAAACGCCCAAGTCTCCAAATGACCTACTTAGCAAGCCTGTATGCAACCAGCCCAGTCGCAGCCATACCCAGTATTATGAACGCCACCTCACGCTCTTTTTGACCATCTGAGGGCTCGTAGAAGTCTGAAAGCTGCTTCTCAGAGCCAAGCGGGTCAACGGTTATATTCGTAATCAGGGAGTACTCACGCATAGCCTCGTCCGCATCCCTAAAGGTATGCTCAGCATGTCCCTGGCGGCGCAGTTGCTCATTGATGAAGTCTAAACGTTCAGTTCTCTTCTTGGCCCATACTGCCTGAGCAGAATGAAGCGGCACGATTGCCATATCATTTCGTTTACGTTCCGTGTCCACTTGGCTGCTTCGTTACTTAGAGAATAAAAAAGTTGCTCCCAGAGAATGCAAGGGCGTTAACAAGAGCGCCTTCAACAAGCAGCGCGAGTGTGACCATTGTTTCAGTATATCAACTGGTAAGATTCCTTGTTTAATTAGCATATCCTTTGAGGCCTTAGCTAGTGATACATCGGCAACAGCCATAGCCACTTTGGGGGGGTTGAAATCAAGACGTGGCATCCCACCACCCAAAGCCATCTTAGCAAGCTTGGCATAACCTATTGAAATAACGGAAACAACTGCACCGTGGTACAGTGCGTTAACAAGCATTTTTTTATTAGTAAATGGTGTTGTCATTTTGTTCCATATAAAACGGATCCTTTAAATGAGCGTTCGTAGGCTTTTGTACCACAACCTGTTTAGGGTGTGAGGCTACCATCTGGTGCCTGTACCAATGCAATGCGATTCCAAACACCCCGACAACCAAAGGCACAGCCCCTCTTTCCCACGCCCACCTTTCCGGAGGCTGGCTTGTTGATATTGGCTCGACATCTTCGTCTGAAGCATCTGTAAGCGCGGCCTTAGCCTCTCGGAGCTATCTCAGAAGCTTATTTTGATTAGCTTTTTGAGATGCAGCACCCTTTCGTCCTGCCGCAAGCCTTTTAGCGTTTTTCGTAGTGGCCACTGACGTTATCTCCCCTGGTGTTGTCTCTCCTTGATTCGTGTTCGTTTCTTCCATGTTTACTTACTAAATTTATTTTTCTAATTGACAGCTCTTAGTAAGCACATGTTTTAGCGTAATTAAACACCTGTTATAGCGTAGTTAAGCACATGCTATAGCTGAGTTAAACACATACTATAGCGAGGAAGTGTCTTCCTCTCCACTGGCCCCTGTTGATTCGGTGCTTGTTTTTTCCAAATTGACAGTGCTTTACTGTTGTTAAAGCCGCAGTTAATGGAGCTCAGTCGCAAGGTCTGTAATTAGCTTTGGCTGGTGTTCTGGTGGGATTGGTAGAAACATACAAGCAATACATGAATATAGCTGTAGCAATGATTGACCTAGAGTGCGTGTCATGCTAGCGCCTAGCCGAGCCTCATATTTTACATGCGGTTTTATGATCTCTTCATCAGACATTGATTCAACCTGGTCAATTGTAAGGCGCTCAAAACCAAGGTACTGATGGGCCTGACCCCCGGCTATGACGGCAACAAGCCTAATCCTCTTAGAAGACATATCTACTCCAGGGGTGCAACTAGGTTCCGCTCCCCCAGACTTTGTCTCCACTAAGCTAGTCGTGTACTGTTCAAGGAGTTTATCAATAATGGTATTAGGATCCATGAATATACGAATACGTCTTCGACCTTCAAAACACTGCACCACTACCTAGATGAAGAAACCTAAATAGGTTACTGAGGCAGCAGCTGCCATCAAGGTCAAAATCACTTCAATCGACGGCATATGATTGCGTCTGATAGGCCTCGTTGAAACGTATGGTAGGGCAGAGGATAACAATATTGTTGAAGGCACCGAAGAAGGGCCCTTCAAATAGGTCGAGGATGAATGTGGTTTTCCCACATCCTGTCTGCCCACAAACAATTGCCGAACAGGGACCATCTGGAAATGTAAACTTAGTTTTTCAGTTTCATCAAAATTTTGTTAGTAGACTGCGCTGACGAACCTGCAGTCTTTAATGTTAAGCTGTGCATCCATTACAATATACATATAAGCGTTCAATGCACCGGCCGCCTGTGATTTGTTCGTGATCTGTATAATGATACCCTCAGACGCATTATCCACGGTCCAGCCACTACCGTGCAACTGGTCGTCATCACTCGTCCTTAAGTCGAGTCACAGAGCATACTTGGTGGTTAGGTACTCTCCTACGGCACGTCCGACAATGCCAAATCTTTTGCAGCTATTGCTACACTTGGGTCTTGTTTACTCGTTGCTGCAAAGGCCTTCTTCGCTTCATCCCACTGCTGGTAGCCACGCATACCTTGGGCATAGAGTTGGTTGGGGATGCCCTCTGTCTTCCTATCGTATGAGGCACCCTCTGGTTCTTCAAAGAGCAGTAGGATGCCCTTCATGCTGCGAGCAGGCACGTTCAGGTTGATGTTCCACAGTGTATCTCTTTTATTGTATACAAGCTTCCTGTGACGAAGAACACGGTCATACAGAATAGAGAGCCGACCTGTGTACTGGGTGCGTATCATGCGGTCCAACTCTGTTTGGGTAACCATGTCATACTCCAGCGAGATGCCATCAATTTTGTAGCTGGCAGTGGTGTCGCCTGTTGCGTGAATTACGCGGTTGAGTCGTTGAACATGAGCTCGTACTCCAGTCTGTCATTAAGCGCGCTCTGGTAGAATGGCATGTGACTCTTGAGGAGTTCAAAGTCAAGCAGAACGTAGAACCTGTTACCATACACATTGGCTATGGCCAGGTCCTATTTCTCGGTCTCATCCTTGTCTCCTGTCCCCATTCGTATCTTAGTTGTGTTTCTGTCATCTGATGTGTCTCTCCTGTGCAGTCCGCCACAAGTCGTGGTAAAGGTGGTACACATCGCTGTCATCAATAGACATGACCTCATTGCCAGAAATCTTGATTGTCATTTTCTTGACCACGGTGCGGCCCAGGTTTTACACAACGCTGCGGTTAAGATTAGTCAAGGTCAGCGTGATTGTAAAAGCCAGCTGTGCTGTCCCTGGAACAATGACGTCGTCTGCGCCTAGATTTGGCAAGCGAACCAGCAGTGGTTGGTTCTGGTCAATAGTACTTGGATTGTTTGTAACGACTACAGACTGTCGCACACCCCTTTACCCCGAGCGGTTCGCGTATCCGGCGGTGCGGGTTTAGTTTGCGTCCGTAAGTACTCGTCATGTTGAATTCTTAATTACACTTATATCTTTAACACACAAACATGGAGTTTGATAACCCAGCATTTGACGTCCCAAATGAGGAGGGGGCTATGGGAGGGGAGAGGAATGAGGCTAACTTTGATGATGAGGAGCCTAACCTCATTGACAAAACTTTAGATACGTCAAGTACGACTAGTCCTCCATGGGCTATTACTGAAATGCCTGCTGGGTTAACAGAAGTTTTATATGTTGCTTTTCTATTGAAACTAAAGGCTTGTTTATTCATAGTGCTATGTATCACACTCTGTCAAATGTTCAATGCAGCGACGCTGTGTTACTGCAAAATGCTATTGACAACACTGCAGGTGATAGATACGTATGTCTTAGGTCAATCAGGTATACTGTGGATGGGTATAAAATTGAATCAGATGCGCCCCTTCTATGGCTGCCAGATGGTCCTGGGTCAGAGGGGTTAAAACGTTCCAGTCTCCCGCCTGGCCTTTTGAGCTTCAAGCGTATACAGGAGGAATTTGAAGTTATAAATCGGGTTATTTTAGGTCTTAGTTTGGAGGTTGATGATTCAACTGGGATTGTTACACTCTCAGTTCCTCCTTCTGGGTCTTTACGATGTGACGGTGTGTTGGAGATGTTGGGTCTTGATACCGGCCAGGGTGGAGAATGGATTCCTTCAGGTACTCACAAAGGTGGCAGGCCCGTGAACTTTAGCTTCTTTAAACCACTTTATGTCCACCTCGAACAAGTCAGTACAAAGCACAACATGCTTGATGTTGTTCTTCAATTTACAAGATGACAATAAAAGCGAGTATTTATGGACCTCAACTGAAATCGGATCAGGGCGGCGCCGACCTCTCGGAATATGCCACAAAGACCTATATATCTATTGGTGACTCAAAAAAAAATGGGTAAAAGTGGGGGTACTGGAGACCTTGAAATGGGAGATAATAAAATCGCTCAGTTGGGAGACCCAATATCGCCTGAAGATGCTGCTAATAAAAAGTATGTTGATGAGAGACACAGACAGCATCGTAGGGAACTGAGAGAACACATAAGCTCCCAAATGAAACCCCTCATTACTATATGGGCAGAAGCAAGTGGCGCTCTTCGCAGAGGATATGAGTGGTCGTTGGCCATAGGGCTAGTGGTCGAGACTCACAAGACTCAAGCTGTGGATATACCATAACATGTGGTGGTAGGATCATTCGTATGGGGTTGTCATCGGGTGTTGGTGCTGATACTGCTATTATAACAGTCGTTCCTGTTATTAATGGAACGAATCAAGCGGTAGGAGTAAGTAAGCCTGCTGATCGACGGGCTGTTGTACTATCTTTAGACCAGCCTTTACAGCTAGAAAGTTTATTAATTTTTATACAACCACACAAAACAGAGGGGCAACATGGTCTGTAGCTTCACTCTCATTGAACTTCACTTGTAGACGTATAAAACAGAAGTATGAAACAACTACCAACGACTGCACCGTTAAATCGGGAGCTGCCTCCATGTGGTCTAGGGCAATCCTATCGGCTGAATGAGATCAGTCTTAAGAAGCAATACCTTGAGAAAGAAATTGAAAAATATGGGGCTATGTATAAAAAATACAGGTGTGCAGTAAACTCAGTGGACGCGGTGGACACCTCTTTAGTTGCTGTGGGTATGTGACTTGGCGCAAGTGGTGCGGGTCTGATGTCTACGGTGGTTGCTGCCCCCATTGCTACAGTCTTGGGTGCTAAGGGGGCTGTGTGCGGGCTGGTTGCCATCGCAGGAAAGGTCATCAGCTGGCGACTGTCGGCAAAGTTAAAGAAGCACGACCATATTCAAATTTTAGCACAGAGCAAACTAAACACGGTTACAGATATATTTTCGGCGGCGCTTAAAGATGGTTTTATCTCAGACGATGAGTTTAAGCTCGTTTCGGCCAAGATCGAAAAATATACTCCAATGAAAAGCGACATTAAGGCTAAGATGTTGTTTAGGGCATCTCCACCACCCTCACCACCTAGGTCGACAGGGGTCGCAGGAGGTGATCGTGCCCGTACCGCAGTAAGTGCAGCCGACCGACCAACCATTTAAAGGGTGGTGTTTGTTGGGTATCATGGAGGTGTTGGTAAAATCTTTCGGCAACTATCATACTGGATTCAAGCAAAATACGGACCAGTGGGATACCACGAGGTAGGGCTGCTCTGGAGGAAGTGACTACTCCGCCATCTTAGGGCAAAACTACTTCAGAGGCTATAGTAAGGAGCTTACTATAGCTTTAGGTTCTGTTGGGACTGCACAATAGTCCGGTGGCGACCATCGGGTTGTTTGTCGACTTTGAGGACCTGAGGAGGGGTGAGGCGTATAACCAGATGTAACACAAGGATCGGAAGATGTATAAGGAGACTGTGGCTTGGGGGTTGGCGGGGGTGGAGGGGCTTGAAGACGGCGACTATAGTGTGAATGGGAGGTTTATTAGTTGCCTTGACTTGAAACAGGAGCATCACGGTCCTTGGTTGGGAAGACCGAGTGGGACCACGAAGAGGCCGATGGGGGCTTTCTACTGGTCAAAGCACTTTACGATCAGCTTGATAACCGCTTGTCCTGATCCCGACTTTATCAAGAAGAACGACGCTTAGGTTGCCCAGTTTATACAGGACCTTTACCGCGTGAAAAATGGAACTTAAGAGACGGTGGCAGATATTTTTCACTCGATGTCCTCTATGGTGACTAACTACTGGTGTGGCCCTGGACCATGGGGGGGGGGTGGGGTGTTGGAAAGGCTGGCTCATATGGTATAGAGGGGGAGGGTGCGAGCCACACACTGGCTTATTTTCTGTATGTGAGTCCATTTTGGAAGCTGTGCTCATACCCTCAGTCTCTATACTACTCAGCCAGCACCCTTTACTTGCTCGTCGCCCATCATCCGTGTTCAGTCGATTGCTGGAAGTGCCGGAAGCTAGATCAAGGCGAATGGAACGAAATAAACATACTGTTGTCTGTGCAAAAGATTTTAACTTCATCACAGAGAACGTTTCAGCAACTGGAGTAATTTTGTACTTGCCTGAAACCATTTAAAGACTCCAGCTGCAAATAAAAGAAGATTTAACTCATTTATGCGGATACATAAACTAATGTCAGCTGATGTAGGCATTTGGGTCATCGGTTGTGTGCACGGCAGTGGCTGTTTTGAAACAGCTCGTTGATCACTGCCAGGTTATATTGCGATGCTCGCTTATGCAATGCCGTGCCTCGGCAATGCACAGGTGGCAAAGAGAGAGTAAGGTTCCAACTGTGGACTTCTGTTGCCACTTCCCAATAACTTCCTAATTCTAATGTGTAACTAAAATAATGGGATGTACGGAAGCAGCCGACCACGTTATTGTGCAATGGGTATATGCTTCCCGATGGTGAGATCGATGTAGATTGTTTACCTAATGTGGATAACGTATTGAGCATCTACCTACCATACTGTTTGCTGCTGCCCGATTCTGGAGGTCTCCGCTGTATCATGCAATTAGCATCTACACTACCCGATTATATCACAATTGTATCTCCGTCAAATCGTTGACTTTCATCAGCATTGTGCTATGGTTAACTCCAAGGGTTCCAATCAAGCCTGTGTCGCAATCCAATCTTTAGGCAGCATTGACGAACCTTGATTTATATCAGTACATTATCGCCATAATAGGCAATCCACCGATCCGTCGATATATCAACCGTCGATGTTTACCAAGTGCTTAGTTTACAATAGATTGTGCTGACCAATATCTAATAAAAGGTTGCATGTGTGAGTGATTTGATTAAAAATCAATGCAAATGTGTGACTCATGTTTACTTACCTCAGGCGGCCATTAGCGGCGCGATGTGCGACCACAAAAGGATACCTCGAGTATCTCACACTCTGTCAAGTACGATAATTGTGCCAGCAGAGCAATACATGCGAATATGGGGTTATTTACTGAGCACTCACAACTACTTATTGCTGGCAAAGGTATTTAGCAATAAAAGGATTAAGCACTCCATCCTGGTGCACTCGTCTAAGATACTCGAGCCTCAATATATCTTTGCCTCTGTCCGGCAATAAATACGTTAGAGCCTTGGTCACAATGTGGTCACGGAAATTGCATTTATTTGCTTGCATAATGTTTATTAGATAGGAACAGTCGCCCTATGCTTATGTATAAGTGTAACTTAAACATTGGGATACAGATGAATGACCCCTTAATCACGCTTCACTGCAGAGACGTAACCCGACATCTGGTCTAATGTTGGGTAAGACGGCATAAGATACATCTTGAATCGTGACATTTATAATAGGCTTGTGTCCATACTGCAGGCGGCCATTAAAGTTCTACGATGTGTTAAGAAGATCAATCTCAGCAACGACGGGTACATTTTCTGAACACTGGCCCTGATCCGCTCAAGGCTATTTACTCAGGTAAGATAAACGTGACAACCTTTAAAGAGATATTGCTAGTTATTTCCGCTAGAATAGCATCATATAACGATGTATTAATAATGCAATGTGTATTCTAAACGACATCATACATTGTGTTCTCAAACAGTACCTGTATCATTAGCCCTAATGCATATGACATGAAGACGAGCAAGATCACTATTGGAAATCAATGTAAAATAAATAAAAGAAAAACATTTCTATCCGGCGGCTGATTGCGTAATACGCCATCGAATCATACACTGCACAGTGTTCAGTGGCAACGCAGCGTTTAATTCGTCACTAACCAGCCTCAGTGACACTGATGCAATTCTACTGTTATTTCTATGTGATGGATGAGTAATTCATATAACACAAGGCAATGGATCGTGAAGTAAAAATAATAAAGCATTGGGCTCACAGCCATTCTCCTGGCGGATTTCAGGGTTGCTGTCTTGCTATCCGATGCAGGTGATAACAGGGTAGCCAACCTTGCTACAAAGCGGCTGCTTAATGGTTGCAATAATACAGTTAATTTGACGATGTCCCATCAGTTAATTATGGTGTCAAATAAATATCACAAAGGCCTGCAGCCTCAAATCTGCGCATACCCCTGCTAAATTTTGCTTGCTCTTTAAACTCTGTCCCTTGCAGTCCTTAATGGAGCACTTTTTGCAGCATGGACTCATTGGAACAGGATTTGTACATGTCTGTCTACAAACTAGCCGTCAATCAACGAGATACACTATGAATTATTGCTGACTTCCATGTGGGGTTAACGTCGAGTGAGACCAAATTCAGCACCCAACCAAAGCATTTTATTTTGACAAAATGGGGAGAGAGTAGTCATCATGTCGTGGGTGATATTTGAAAGGCATGCACAGTTGAGTAATTAAGAGCAGTCCTTCAAACATGTACTACGAATTAATGCTATCAGTACAGATGATGTTGTTGGTAAATGCTACCCTTGGCATACGTAAATTACCGCCGAGAACACATAACAATATTCTGTGCGTTGAATTCATCACGTGATGGCATAACGGTCATAAATTGTTAAGGGTAATATTGGGGTGTTACATAAATTTTAACAACGAAATGACATCACGACGGTGATGGATGAGATTAATTGCAATGCTTGGGCTGATCCCCGTAAGGTGCACAAACTCGTTGCCATGATCGGGCTGCAAAAACCCACGCCGATGGGACGAATATCTTAGCATACTCTTTCTGAGATGGGACTGCCATATGACATGATCATCCAAGTCGTGGGCAACTAAAAGAGTTTTCACATCTCCGAATCGAACCATCAACCAGTGGGTCGAAAGTCGACGCAGTTAACCACTATTCTCCGAAAACCGACTGGCATAACGGCCAGTGATTCATATATAAGGTCAACCCTTTTTCATGAAATGTGATTCCTTCAAGCAACCGGCACATTTGAGAAGGCTAATGTTCATTTTGGAAAAGGACATTAAATTATCGTTGCATGATACACTAATGCTATTGAAATGGCTGCTGTGGTGCAGATATGATTTGCTCCACAGACGTAAAGCACCGTTCATGCACGGTAAATGTATCGGGATCTGCAATCATTTACGCCCCTACAAAGACGTTTGCTGGCCAAATTTTAGCTTGGAAGCTAGATGTGTATTCACATAGTCCTCGCAATAGCATCACAAATTTAGAGTATCTCAATGGAAGCTTACTTGCTGCCTTACTTAGCTCGACATGGGCAGGACTGCGTGACCCCCCATAATCCATCTTTAGTTCTATTTATTGCAAACGTCACATAGGACGCTATACTGACAATAAATAAGCAACGCGTATGATTAACATTGATATATCGTTGAAATGGTACACATCACCTGTATAATGCTGCATTTCGACGAGCTTATTTAATGGGCGGATTAATTATATTTGTTTGCACATTGCGCTTACACTCAGCTGAACAAGACTATAGTGGAACATAACTACTAGTCAATAACTATTCTGAGGCATATTTGAAGTTAGGCAAATCGTGGCTGATATTCTCTGTGGATGCAAACTTTATGTAGGTGACTATAAGCAATATACTGCATCGACTAGCTGGTTAACTACCAAAGGCTTACGATCTGCATCAACATTCATTGTAAACAAAGCTAAATAAAACTGCCTGGATTAAGTGGCGCCAACAGTCTAGTCGTCAAACGATGTTCGTACTGCATTGAGGACAATGGCCGGAAGTGAGGACTTCGATGCTTTTTCCAGTTTTGGCTGGTGCATCCAAGTCTTACACTGCAGGATTATTACGGTTCCACAATCCAAGATACTCTACCAATCTTGTGGTAGTGGTTGTTTGTAATTGCCTGTACTTATTATAGGCAATTGGACAAATGGTGGGCCACCAAACCATACACTCAACATTCTGAAGTCTCACATCTATGCTATGTGAAATTTCAAAACCCTTTTAAAAGGATAAAATCATTATACTTGAGCAGACTGACGCTAACTAAGCACGAAATATTTTCGCTGAATAATTGCCAAATGTAACCCAAATTAACTATTCCATTTGTTGTTATCGTTAATATGATTACACATTCCCCACCTCCGTAACATTTTTGTACATTAATAAAGCATTATTTATCGGCTTAACATGAAGCTAAACGGCGATGGCTCATTTCCTAGGCCATATATTCTAAAAAGTTGCAATGCATCACCAATAATGTGAGTTAGCCAAAGCTAGTGAGTGAGTGATTAATAGAGATAAACCATCAGCCGTGAAGCTTTGAGCCTGCGATCATGCGGCCTAACGATGAAGTAGATGCTGTAAGAAATACGACACGGCTCTGTTAAAACAAGTCGATGCCAATAAGTGCCGTATCACATCAAAGGTGCTCACCTTCGTTGATCCAAGGGCAATCACTGCAATGTCTATAAGCAAATAGCAACTGAATGTGATGGGCTGCTGCGTGACACCCTTAACATGATTTGCTAATGCAGATCTCCTGCTGTAGGTCGAGTTGAGTGTAGAACTAATACCACAATCCTTGTACACATCACTTAACTCGCTTAATAACCCACAAGGCACAGTGCATCTCATTATCACAGGTGACTCACGTTATTTTGTATCACTACATTGTGCGACACCGTGTGGTGTCAACATCGCGACAGTTCTGTCACTGTTGTGAAAGAAACGCCATGTTTTGTATGAGTGATGGGATACAAGACTGTTGTCGTTAGCTTCTTTCGTTTCAGTCCCAGTGCTGGCTTTTTGGTCATAGTCATCAAATATTAAGTCAGCGGAGAGACAAACTGTAGGCTTTATTGCGGCCACAAAACTAACTGAAATACGATAGATACCAAGAAAAACAATTTTAGTTTCGTAACATGCACTTTAGGCACTACCAATGCAATACCATTCACAACATGGCGGCCAATTCCACATACTTTTTACCCAACCTATGGGTTTCACCAAATATCCACTGATATCTCGAATCGTAATGTGTAAGGACAGTATATCTGACATGGCAGGGCGCTACAAATACGGTTAAGCAAATTACATTTCGTGTATACCTGTTTGCGCATTATTATGTAAGCAAGGTCGGTCTTATTATGTGTGTATTTCAGTGAAAGAGAGAGAGAGAATAACCACGGCGGAGATTAGGGCACCATATTGGTACAGTATTGCATAATACTGGCTTGAATCACTCCATCCAAAAGTAGCTGCACATTTAGGACGGGGCATTCAGTACAGCAACGCGCCATACTAGTCACAATATCTAAATGTCGCACTGCAAGAGAAGGTACATACACGAATTAAACTAATATACCCCTGATATGTATGATAACCCAAGCGGTTATATTCTGCATTGTGAAGAACTAGAGATTAATCAATCTCGTGTGTCTGTTCAGTCCGTCTCTCTGCATAACTTTAGGTTATCACGATGTCGCCGCGCGGTCATCACGCGTGAGGAATAGACGATGCACTGTCTCTCACTCGCAAAACTGAGACTTTTTTTGCTGTTACCAAGCGCCGCACCCTCCAAGGTGAAATGCGTCCCAGCAATTATGATACTTGTACAATGACCATGAGTACATACTAAGTGCAGCGACAAGTGGCGCGAAATGTGACAGCAGCAGCAGCAGCTTAAGTACCTCATACTGTGTCAAGTAGGGGTTTCGTGTCAGCAGAGCTATCCACGGACGGTTGGAGTATTTGCTTGGCAATCCGCGTAATTAGCATTGTTAATCCAATCAAGTATTGCATCATTGATCAGGAATAGTTGCCGCTTTTGGGCATCAAGGTAATACGGTCTCTGATTGGATATGTGTATAGGACAGTAATTACAGTAAAGCATGATTTTGTAATTTAAAATCGAGGAGATGATGATTTACCACACCAAGGCAGATTGATGCATTCTGAGGAATGTCTGTCAACATGAAACAGGTATAAATAAGAGTCGCTGTCTCAGTTTGTTCGCAGATTCAGTGGCAATAGCTAGGTTACATTTATATTTTGTAGAAGCCAGCAGAATATGTCATTACGGGAGTGAATGTACTAGGAATTCTCAGGGTGCTACTTTTGTCTAACATTGAGCACAGCAACAAAATTATCAAAGTATTTTTTTATGTATAGGCAGTGTTTTACATTTATAGTCATCCGTCCTTCAATGTAATAATGCGACTGATTTTTTGGAATTGTTCGTCAGTGATATTTGTAGCGACACTATCTCTCAGAGTAGACATTTTCAGAGATGCAGTGAATCGCAGGCAAGGTGCCGAAATTCGGGTCATTTCTAGAGCGCGTCTAATGCATCATGCAATCAAATCTCAAACATTGAGTTTTTTGATGAATTGATTATTTAATCGACAGTATATTTTGTGCAGAGAACATACAATGTAAGAACTATACGAGAGCTAACAAATTAACCCCAGCGGATCATCCGGGGTCTTCTGGATGGTGTTTTCAGGGGATCAATCCGACAACAATATACATTCTAAAGGGATGGAAAACCAACGCTATGAGCTGAAATTGAAGAGCATGTCGTCAACAACACAGCTCTCGTCTCATTGCATGCAATTCTAATTGGTAACGGTTTGATTTACTGATCCATCCATAAAGAATATAAAACGTGGGGGGGATACCGGCAACTCTATTAGAAAAATCAAAATGCATAAAACAAAGGGGTTGTTAAAACACAAGTTAACAAGTCCCCTATCGGTATCACAGCTGATAGCAGTTGGGGTGATTATAGAAATCATTATATTCTAAAGGCTTATTTAACGCTTGTCCCGTGTGACCCGATCGAACTTCTGCTATATTCCATATGCATCAGCGCAATATGTCCTACAGACTTCACTGCAAT
>JAXDRA010001005.1:0-10905 GCA_034190875.2 Urechis unicinctus
TCTGTTCTTAAAAAACACTAACGCTTGGTACGGGTTTGGGAAATAACGATAAGAAATTCAACATTTAATCCCCTCGATTCACAGTGATAAAACGTTGGGGGCACAGTCCGGGGGGAATTTGCTTGCGGGAAAGTGGTTTTCTCCCAGGACGAATACTTCGGCTTGCCCCAAATTTTAGAATGGATTTTCATTAAACCCTTTTTCAAAACAACAACGGCCCGGGGGCCCCCCTTTCCGCTGTGACTTATGAAGCTTCCGGTTTTTTGCCTTCCCAATTTTGGGGAAAAACAAAAAGACAACCCCGATAAACCATGACATAAAAACAGGAGTCCAAATTTCCCAAATTTACGATTTGGGGACAGAAGGGCGGCCCACACAAAACGGCCTTTTAATTTTCCCCCGGGATGTAAAATGTTAAAATTATACCCCCCCCCCCCCCTGGGGGGGCTCGCAAAGGGATAAAAGTTTCCCCCCGCCCAGTAAACAAAACCCCCTTTTTAAGGATGCCCTTCAAACCCCTTTTTTAAACGGTGGCGCAAAAAAGTTCTCCCAAGATCAAATTTAAAAAAATTTTGGGGTGACTTCCGGATTTTCCCCGCTTCCCAAAGCCCCCTGGATTAATCTTTTCAAGTTTCATTCCTATTTTGGAAAACAAAATTTTGCGTATTTATACCCGGTTCAGGGGAATATTGCCTTTAACAGTCTGATTTCGGGTGTAAATTTTTTGGTTGTGGCTCAGGTTTAATTTTATGTAATAAGGGTTTAAAAGTTTTTGTACCCCCTATAAATTTCTTCATATTTTTGCAACCCCCGTCGTTTTGGAAAAATAAACGAGCATATTTGTGGGGAAAAGGGGATTTTTTTTAGATGTTCAAAATATATCTCCCCTTCCCTAGGGTTTTATATTTGAATTAGATTTTCTTTTCCCCTTTGTCCCGTATGGTTACCGTTAAAAAGGTAAAAAAACTACAAACCCCTATCTCGTTTTTCATTATCAAAATACAAGAAAAAAGGTTTTTAAAAAACATTCCCCCCCCACCCTTTAAAAATTTAAACACGAATTTAAAATCCCGAAAAGAAAATTGTGGTTGTTGGGAAGCAATTTCAATAAAAAAAAATCAAGAATTTTTTTAAATAACAGCAGGGTAATTTGTGGTTTTTGGAAAGCAATTTCCCCAATTTAAAAAAAAATCCCCCTTTTTTTCCCATAACGCAGGGGTATATTGGGGTTGTTGGAAAAACAATTTCAATTAAAAAATTTTAAACACGAATTTTTAAAAAAAACAGCCCGAGTAAATGTGGTTTTGGAAAGCCAATTTAAAAAAAAAAAATAACGAATTTCAAATAACAGCAGAGGGATTAAAGGGTTGTTGGAAAGCAATTTTTAATTTTGATTTGGGCCCCCATTTTTTAAACCTTCCGGTTTAAAATTTCCCCCGGTGGCCTGCAGACCATATATTTTGAGGGCGCCTGTTGATTTTTTAACAACACCAGGGTCGAAGACCCAAATTTATTTGTTTTGGGGGGCTTGCAAAGTGCTTTAAAAAAACAATGCAAGAAAGGTTGCGAAGGAAAAAACCCCCCAATCGGCCAAAACCGGGGGTTAAAAAAGTAAGTCCCGGCCCCTTTAAAAGTAAAAAAAAAAAACCCCCCTATCGAATCACATTTTCGAGTGAAATCATGACCCTTTTATTTTCTTAATTTTTTCAGAGTAATGGATAATAAAATAATAGCCACTGGAAGGTGGAAAAAAACAACCCGTCCCGGGTTTACCAAAACCCCCCTTGACAAAAATTTAAAAGCCCCAGAAGAGCTGGGGGAACTCCCGCTGCCCCCCCCCTTGTCCCCGCTCCCAAACCTTCTTTCCCCCATACACCAAGTCACCCAAATTACAGTTTCGTCCCCAAAAAGCAAAGCCCAAAAATCTAGTTCCATAATTTCCCCCCCCCAGCCCAAAGTTAGCGGAAAGAGATAACCCACCCAACCCCTTTTAGGGGCAACTGCGCATGACCAAGGCACAGCCGCCTCGGTTGCCGATGTCACGCTCCCGAGCGCTATCCATATACACCATTATATATCTTGGTTATATATATCTAATATAGATATATATCATATATATAGATATATATATTATATATATATTATAATATATTATAATATATATATATATACATACTATATAGATATAGACTCTATCTAATATATCTATCTATATATATACACTCTATATCTATATATATCTGTATAATATATATATATAGCAGTTCCGGCGCTGGGAGCCCGGCTTCGGGACCGAGCTGTAAAGCCCAAAGGTATTTCTGGATAAAAGTTCAGCGATATTCTAAGAATCCGAATCATTCCGTGACCAAATGACCGGTGTTATAAAGGGTCGTGCTTGGATGGAAATGAAGGCCACCCACGTTAACCAGCAAATACACAATCCTCATAATCGTAGAGTGTCAGTCATTACTGTGAAGATCAATTTCAGTCACATTGTAAAAACAACATACGTAGCCACAGATTTTGAACCAAAACAATCTACCGCTATTTATTCATGATCCGGAGCGTTAAAAAATATTACTGACGAGATAACTCAGAAACACCAGAGAAATAACTGGTGACACAAAAGCAAGGCTCACTGTGTGGTTCATTGCATACTTGCTGGAGTCATCAAAAATATTGCAAGTACAGACTCAAGAACTGCTTGATAATAAAACCAGTTTTTTTTCTTCACTTGTTACCCAGCAATAGCCGCTGTATCTTTTGATTGCTTTGGGTATTTGTCTGTAGTCCTGATCCACAAAGGTCAGAAACACACCAAATTAGGTCCAATTCGGGGAACTATATAACAGACCAAGACATTGATGAGAGTTGACGGTGTGACTTATACCGGGCAAGTGACCATGAATGTTGGATGAGACTCGCGCAAAACCGATTTTACTTAAGTGGAATTCCTGGACAATTGGTTATGATGATATTAACATACCTGCCAGAAGCTCTCATGTTGGGGGGAATAGCCAACCTAGCTGTTGACCTTTCACCCAATATAGATGAATTTGGATCCGATTTACTGGAACAAAATTATGTGTATCTCAGTGGAATTGCAGCTCCCTGGCAAACTTCACCGCCACCCCTTACAGCACACCACCATAGCCCCTTCGACAACCCCGCAACCCCACCTGCGCTATCCCATATGATTATGGCAATGTTTCAACCTGGTTGGAGCATTGGAGAAGCCGCCGAGAGCTATGTTTCTTCTTTCGACATCACTGGATACACGGATTTTTCTCCCTTGCTTTCGCCTTACGTATAACCCTTCAAGGCATACCAGTCGAACGGCCTGATAGTCTACATGGCGAGTGAATACAACTTTCCACGACATTGGTTTGCTGTCTTCATGGACGAAGGTCACATAGCAATGACAATGGTTACGCATACGAACAACGCTGATGTTAGGAGCGAAACCATCAAAACAAAGGACAAATACGATATGGCAAAGAATGGGAGCTGGAGATTTTAAGAATAAATGGATTCGCCGCCATTATAATCATGGACACGAGAGACTACGTCAACAACAACGGGACGTCTACAATTGAAAGCTTCCTTAATATAACCCACGGGGGTTTTATCTGGGTGGGGTTCCCAGTGCATTCGGTGGTATGCCCTTCACTGATTCGATTCCCAAAATGTCATTCAGTGGGTGTGTTTTTGCAGTAGGATGCCAAATTCTCGTTCTTCTCCGTTGGTATTCGATGCGTTGCCACGGTGTTGAACAGAATTGTTGAAGAATGCCTCGAAAAAACGTCATGTCCGGTCTGTTCTTCAACGACACTAACGCTGTGTACGGGTCGGAACTAACGATAAGAAATTCAACATCATCACTCGATTCACAGTGATAATAACGATTGGGGGCACAGTCCGGGAAGGAATTCTGCTTGCGGGACTGTGGTTGCTACCAGCGACGAATACTTCGCGGCTTGCAATTCAGAATGGATACATTACCGTTGTCATAAAACAACAACGCCGGCGGTCCATCCGCTTGTGACTTATGAAGCTTCCGGTTTCAATGCCTTCAATTTATGTGACAACCATCAGAAACACCCGATCACCATGACACTACAAAACCACAGGAGTCCCAAATTCAAATTGACGATTTGGGTACAGAAGTCGCGAGCATACACAAACGGCTATAATTTCCAAGGCATGTACAATGTAACTTTATACGCTGGTGGTGTCTCGCAAGGTATAACCGTCCCTCCGCTAGTAAACACAACCAGTTTTCAAGGATGCATCTCACAACATTTCCATCGGTGGCGTCAAAATAGTTCTCAGTCGATCAACTGAAAAAAAATGGGCGTTGACTTCCGGATGCCCCGCTCCAACGCCATCGGATTAATCTTTACATTTCATTCCTATTTTGAATCAATTATTGTATATATACCAGCGTTCAGGGTGCGAATCATTGCCTTTAATCAGTCCTGGTGTTATGGTGTAAGATTTGTGTTGTAGCTCATTCAAGGTCAATTTTATGTAATATTTTAAATGTTTTGGACAATATAAATTTCTTCATATTATCTGCAACTTTGTTCGATATTTGGAACAACCCACTAACGGCATATTTGTGGAAAGGGTATGTTTTAGATTGTTCAAATATATATCTCGTTTCATTAGTTTCATATTTGAATTAGATTTTCGCTTTTTCCTTTGTCAGTATCTTTACCGTTAACACCTGTAATAAATACTACAAACATATCTCGTTTGTTCATTATCAAAATACAATGAAAAATGGTTTAAGAACATTCCCCGACTTAAAATTAATCACGAATTTCACATCACATTAGTCAGAGTATTATTGTGGTTGTTGGGAAGTCAATTTCAATAAAAAAAATCACGATTTCAAATAACAGCAGAGTATATGGTGGTTGTTGGAAAGCAATTTCAATTATAAAATAATCACTTAGTTTCACATAACACAGCAGAGTATATTGTGGTTGAGTGGAAAGCAATTTCAATAAAAAAATAATCACGACTTTCAAATAACAGCAGAGTATAATTTGGGGTGTTGGAAAGCAATTTCAATTAAAAATAATCACGGAATTTCACTATCAACAGCATTGAGTATAATTGTGGTTTTTGGAAAGCATTTCATCTTGTGATGATAATCCGCGCATTTCAGTAAATACACAGCAGAGTATTAATATGTGGTGGTTGGCAAGCAATTTTGAATTAAAATAATGTGGTATTTCACATAACAGCAGAGTTGTAGTATGTGGACCAGGCCAAAAACGGAAAGCAATTTCAATAAAGTCGAAAATAATCACGAATTAAATAACAGCAGAGAATGGGGTTGTTGCGAAAGCAATTCACATAAGAAAAAATAATCACGAATTTCAAATTAACAGCGAGAGTGTATATTGTGGTTGTTGGAAAGCAATTCAATTGTGATTCGACTGACGATTTAAGGTGGTAATAATTGCCTGGGTGGCCTGCAGACCAATCGTCTTGAGAGCGCTGTTGGATTTTTTTAACCAACACCAGGGTATGAGGTGGAACCAGTTCATCTTTGGGGCTTTTGGTCTTGCGATTGCTATAAAAACATGTGTTGTGAAGAGAGTAGGGATATGCGCGAAAAATAAAACAAAGTAATGGCCGAAATTTGGGCTGGAAATAAAATGGTAAGTTGAGCTTAAACAGTAAAAAAAAAAAACACTCCCATCGATAAAATATCTCGAGTGAAAATCTATGACATTGGACGGGGTGTTATTTTTTCAGAGCCATGTGATTAATAACATAATATTTACCAATGTTGTGATGAGTGGAAAACACACAAAACTGGCGGTTGACAAAGCCTTTGAATTATAAATAAATAAGCCGAGAAGAGCTGGATGAGACTTCAGATGCGTGTCTGCTCAAGCCTTCTACTAGACACCCAGAGGCACAAGCCGGTCAAAGTGAGTCCCACACAGCAAGTGCAAGTTTTTCTAGTTTCCATATTCATCCCAGCACACAAGTTGGCGGAAATAAGCGGATAACTTACAACCATTTGTGTGGATGGGCACAATGGCGCAGACCCAAGTGCAACAGCCGCTGGGGTATTGTATGGCACGCTCCCGTAGCGGCCTAGTCCATATGCAACATTATGTAAATATTAAGTATCCATGGGTGTAACAAGATTACAGCATTGGGAGGACATACAAATGCAACAGCAGAGGGGCCAGCATGTGGGACATTGTTGTCGGGGTAATGGGGGGGGGGCAGTAGAGTTGAGGAGGAAATTGATGGTGCGATGGAAACCATAGGGGGGTGGTGTTGGTGGGGTGGGAGATGGGGATTCGTGAGAAGGGTGATAATAGCGGGTAATGATGATCCGTTGTTGGTTGAAAAATATTAGCTGACGAGATAACTAGAAAACACCAGAAGAAATAACTGGTCCCACAAATTGCAGGCTTACTGTGTGGTTCATGTGCATACTTGCTGGAGTCATCAAAAATATTTGCAAGTACAGACTCAAGAACTGCTTGATAATAAAACCAGTTCTTCACTTTGTTACCAGCAATAGCCGCTGTAGGTTTTGATTGCTTTGGGTATTTGTCTGTAGTTCCTGATCCCAAAGGTCAGAAACACCAAAATTAGTGTCCAATTCGGAACTATAAACAGACCAAGCATGAGAGTTGGACGGTGTGACTTATACCGGGCAAGTGACCATGAATGTTGGAATGAGACTCGCGCAAAACCGATTTTACTTAAGTGGAACATCTGGACACATTGGTCTGATGATATTTACCAAGCCGAGAAGCTCTCATGTTGGGGGAATAGCCAACCTCCTGTTTGACCTGTCACCAATAGATTGAATTTGGAGGGTGATTTTACTGGAACAAAATTATGTGTTCTGGTGGAATTGCATGCAACCCCTTGCAACGTGTGTCACCCGCACACCCCTGCTGGGACGACACCACCATGGCCCCTTCGACACCCCGCAAGCCCACCTGCACGCTCATATCCCACATATGATGTATGGCAAAAAGCACCTGGGGTGTGGCCGGGTGAAGTGAGGCAGGGTGTTAAGACAAAAGGCGCTGGATACGGGATGTTGTTGGGGGATAGTCTTTGTAGCCTTACAAAAACTTCAAGGCAGACCCAGACGAACGCCAGAGAGTCTTGTGGGGGGGGGGTTGGTCGGAACAAGACTAGAGAAAGAGTTGGAGTCTGAGCATGCGAAGAAACGGTGCAATGAGGGGTTCCCCTCAATACGGGGGGATACCAAATATTAGGACGGAGGGGAGGCAGGAACAAGTGACAACTACGGTCATGAGAGAAAGAATGGAGGAGTGGGGGTATTTGAGTAATGAAATGGTGGGTGGTCTGCCATACGTGACCGGTTGGAACAGTAGAGATCAGTACCATCGACAAATTGGTGACGGGGTGGGGGACGGGTTATGGGTGTGGCAAACCACGTGTTTATGTGAGGAGGGTGTCCCGTGCATTCGGCTGGATGAGGTTGAAAAGGTTTGATTCCACAAGGGGAATGGATAAAAGTGTAGGGGATTGTAGCTGTAGTGGAGGGGCGGGGGCGTCTTCAGGTTAGTATTGGGGCGGGGAATTGGGTGTTGGACAGAATGTTGAAGAATTGGATAACGTTGAAGGGGCTGGGTGACTGGAACGACATGGCGCTTGTGTAAGGGTATTGGCGTGAGATTCGAAAGGTGAAGGGGTATCTTTGAGAAGCAGGGGAGGATAAAGTTGGGTTTGGTGGAGGGGTCTAGGGAAGGGCGGATGCTTGCGGGACTGGGTGCTAACAGGAACGAGAATTAGGGGCTGCAGGGATTTCTAGAATGGTTTGCTTGTCGTTGGAGGTATAAGGTGGGAAGCCAGGGAGATCAAGTGGGTTAATTGGTGTAGGGAGGGAAGTCGAAAGGAGGTTGAGGATGCCCTTTGGTGGTATGTGACAACATGTGACAACCCCGAGTCACCATGGTTGTAACAAGGACATGAATTAAGCCCCCCAGTTCAAATGAGGGTTGGGTGGGGAGTAGGGAGAGGTGGGCACAAAAGGGGGGATACATTCCTGAGGAGGTAAGATGTAAGCCGTTATGTGAAATGGGGTGTTGAAGAGGGGTATCCCCGTCCCTCCCGCCTGGTATTTGGGGTGGGGAAATGTTAGTGGAGGTGGGACATTTCCAGGAGGGGTAGAGGGTGGGGAAGAAAGGATAGTAGACGAGCTGAGGGCTTTGGAGTAACTTCCGGATGCCAGGCCCACACGCCATGGAGGGAATGGGGGCCTCGAGTTGTGTGGGGTGGTTCAACCCAGGGGGTGGGGGTATTATACCCCTTCGGTTCCTGTCTAATCATTGTCCTTTATCAGTCTGGTTACGGTGTAAGATTTGGTGGTTGTAGCTCAGTCCAATTTTTTTTTAAATAAATATGGTTAGATACGTTAAGTGGTTTTGTACAAATAATTTCTTCATATTAATGCAACTGTCGCTATTTGGGAACCTGGAGCATATTTGTGGAAAGGGTATGTTTAGATGTTTCTCAATCATATAAGTCGTTTCATTTGTTTCACATAGTTTGATTAGATTATGATTCCTTCTTGACGAGCGTCAAGTATGGTACCCGTTGACGAAAAGGAGGACCAAAGATCCCGTGTTGGGGGCAGGGACAACTAAACATGGTTAATAACCTACTTACATTAATCACGAGCGATAACGCAGATATTTGTGGGTTTGTTGGGAAGCAGGTTAAAAAAAAGGCGTACGAATCAATAATAAGATATAGGGGGGAGTGGAAAGCATCACTCGACCAAAATAATCACGTATTTCAAAGAACCAGCCGAGATTATATGTGTGGTTTAAAAGATTCACGGATTATAAGGACAAACTTTCAATAACAAGATAATCAGAATTTCAAATAACAGCAGAGTATAATGTGGTTGTTGAAAGCAATTTAACCAAAAAAAAATCACGAAAAAGAATAACAGCAGTGTAAAATGGGAACTTGGAAAGCAATTTCAATGGTGATTGACCGATTTTAACTCGGTAATATTTCCGGTGGCCTGCAGACCATATCGTCTTGAGAGCGCCTGTTGATTTTTTAACAACACCAGGGTCGAATGAGCCCACATTCATCTGGCTTTTTGGGTCTTGCAATGTGGCAAACACCGACTGCAACGATCAAGAGTTAGCGAAGAAAAACACAATCGGCCAAATCCGGGGGGTAAAAATGTAAGTCAGCTTAACAGTAAAAATAAAAACACCAATACTCGAATCACATCTCGAGTGAAATCTATGACATTTTAGTTCTTTAATTTTTTTCAGAGTATGGATATAACATAATATGCCACTGTAATGAGTGGAAACACAACTGTCGGTTGACAAAGCCTTGACATATAATTAAAGCCGAGAAGAGCTGGATGAGACTCCCAGCTGCGTGTCTGCTCAGCCTTCTACTAGACACCAAGTCACAAGTCACAGTGCGTCAACAAGCAAAGCCAAGTCTAGTTTTCCATATTCCACCCAGCGACAAGTTAGCGGAAAGAGATAACTACAACCATTTCTATGGACACACTGCGCATGACCCAAGGCACAGCCGCTCGGTTGCCGATGTCACGCTCCCGTAGCGGCTATCCCATATACAACATTATATATATTTGTTATATATCCCTATATATATATAGCAGTTCGGCGCTGGGAAGCCGGCTTCGGGAACCGAGCGGTAAAGCCCAAAGGTATTTCTGTAAAGAAGTTCAGCGATATTCTAGAATCCAGAATCATTACTTGACCCAAATGACCAGTGTTAATAAAGGGTAGTGCAGTTGGATGGGAATGAAGCGCCACCCACATGACCAGGCAAATAACAGTAACGCCAAATCGGTGTTTTGTCAGTCACTGTACTGCATCATTTCAGTCGATTTAGGTCCTTATAAACATTCCACACCAAGAAATTTCCACCAATAGAAATGATTACCATGATTCAAATGTTTACTACTCGCTATCACAAAAGAATGTTTGAAGAAGTGTTACTTTCCACCCGTACAACATGTAAATAGTATTTGGGATACAGACCAAGAAGGTTTGGACTAATGTGTCGATACGATTGGCGTTTATGCTACAAAAAACGCTGCCCATTCTAGCGTCATTTTCGTTGGGCTTGCACGACCAAACAAGCGTCGAAACAGCGCGCCTCACACGCGGCGTCTAGGTCATTCACAGGGTCACAACCAGTACTGGTAGAAAAAAAGTATGGAAAGCAATCTTGCCCATAACATTCTACGGAGTCTCCAGGTGCATCAACACGCAGTAGAGGACATTTGATGAGAACCTCCATGAAACCATAAACATATATTACCGACTAGCCATGTTCTAAGCGTCTATACATAGAAGTAAGAAAAGGGCAATGTCATTTGAATAACAATCCACACATCTCGTCAATAATTCCAGTGATTTTACGGATATCAGTCATTTGAGTCCACAGACGCTGTAGAGACTAGATTACCAGATGAACGTTGGTGTTAATGCACATTTGTTCCTAAACCCACCGAGAAACAAATTTCAATTCAGAATGCAGTTGATATTTAACATCCTGCTCCTCACATAATTCTGTTGGCACAGATTTCATCACATAACACCTGGAATTTAAATGACTTATTTTAGACTAGAATACACACTGACAAGTGACTACCCCCCCTCCCCCACCCCCAATATTCAAGAGGACAAGTGACAAGAAGAGTGCTTATATGAAGGCCATTGCTAGACTTCTTTGTTAAAGAATAACTAAACCTCTCCATTTTTTTTAGAGTGCTATATACAAAACATGTCATTTGTTTTATTGCTGACTGGGCCAACGCGACACATGGCGTCGCGGTACTGTGGTAATGCTCGAATGTACAAAACACAGATGGAGAAGAAC
>JAXDRA010001009.1:0-10000 GCA_034190875.2 Urechis unicinctus
GGCAAGCCTGGAGGAGGAAGGGAGGGGTGATAGTCGAGCATGGAGATTCCAAGCAAATGAGCTTGCAGAGCTGCAGGACCTGCGGAGTGCCCGTATTGAGGCTGCCTCTGAAAACCGTAACCGTCTAAGGACCCAAATTAACCGCATCAGGGAAACGATCAACAGACGTCTTAACGAGGACACAACACTAGCTGAGCGTGTACGCGACCTGTTCCGGGAGCAGGGTATAACAATCGCCTCCATACTCACTGCGATTGGATTGGCAATCTCGACCTTTGTAGTTGCTTTGACGGGTGGAGGGAGCACTAGTCCAACCCCGGCACCAACGCCGACACCAGCTGATAAGCCTGGTTTAAAGGAATGGATTAAAAAACAGCTGAACTCCTTGGCAAACGTCCTAAAGGGCCTAGCCGGTAAGGCAGCAGCTGCCCTTCCAGGAATCATTGGATCCATCGTATCATGGCTGCTTACGTCAGCTGCAAAGGTGGCTGGTTGGATGGCAGAACATGTATGGGCCGCATTTGTGGCGGTGGGGGGAGTTATCCTCCTGATACTCCGTGACTTACTACGTAGCAAACCAAAGCACAGCTAAGCCTATAGCGATTCCGCCTATAATAAGAGCGGTTTTCTCATCCTCGTGCGCCCCACGCAGACCAGTCTCGGCCATAGGGGCGGGCCCTGTAGAGGAGAGTTCCATATCTGTATCTGTATCTGGCGGAGGGTCAAAGCTTCCTCTATCTGGAACAACCGGAACCGCGTTGACATCAGTATTGCTGCCGATCTGCTGCTCCTCAGTTGCAATAGTAATCAGATTGTTGTACCCGGCAACGTCTCCAATGGCGAGGCTCATATCAGACGGAGCCATATACAGGCCCATTCCAAACACATAATCAACCTTTGAGGAGGCATTCTGGAGGACGTTCTGATACCATAGGATGGATGATGGAATATCCACTGGGGAGTTGATGGCATCCTCAACGTTAGCCTGAAATTGTTTTTGGGCATCAAAGGACGTTCCAACACCTAGTATCTCTGAGCGGGTCTGCGCCTGAGCACTAAGAATGGCCCAGACATAGGTCCGAATGCTGTCGTTAATTCGCTCAACGCCGGTCTGTGTAAAGCCCTCAGACGTGTCCAGTATGAAGGTACTCCAGGCCTCGTCTGCTTCAGGTCCCTGTGCTAGATGTAGAACAGCACCCATTTTCTCCTGAAAGGATTGTAGATTACTCGCATGGGCAAAACCTGGCTTTGTATCCTTTTCCGCCTCAAAGCCCATCCGTGTAGGGTCATAACGAACGTTTCGACCAGCAACCTTGACGACACTCCCGTAACCATACGCATCATGTGCATATAAGATACCAAGGCCACTATTAGCTACGGTTGCCTTCTGGCGCCAGTCTGTGTTTGGTTGAACACCAAAGTTAGTGCTCTCATATGCCCTCTTGTCATATGTATTGTTATAGGGGTCATAGGCATGATCCTGAGGTAGAGGCGCTTGCAGTTCTGCTAATAGGCGACGCACTGTGTAATAAAGGTGAAAGGTGTAGAGAGCTTTCACGAGTGGAATCCCAGCCTCGAGGTGATCGTGGGATGACACGCCGCAGCCGGCTGATGCACACCACACTGCAAAGTTTAACTGGTTCTGCCAAAACTGCATTGGATTTGTCAACCAGTCTTTTACTACTTTGTCCGCTGTTACCGGCGGCACCTTATAGTTACTGAATAGATCAGGAAACTTTGCTGTGAATGTACCACCATTGTGAACAACTTGAATTGTTTGTCGGGTTAGTTTATCTCCCACACCATATGTGGCTGGATACACCCCGCCCGCACCATATGGGGTAGCTTTTCTATTGAAACTAAAGGCTTGTTTATTCATAGTGCTATGTATCACACTCTGTCAAATGTTCAAAGTGGCGGCGCTGTGTCCCTGCAAAAACCTATTGACAACACTGCGGGCGATCTATGTGTTGGCCTAAGGTCAATCACGTATACTGTGGGCTGGTACAATCTAGAATCAGACGAGAGCATTGCATGGCAGTCAAGGAATTCAGAAGAGAGAGGATATGCTGCATTAAAACCAGGCCTCTGGAGCTTAAGCCTTCTTCAGGAGCATATTACACCATTAGGTATCGGTTTGGAGGTTGATGCTGTAAATGGGGTTATTGCCCTAACAGTTCCAGACAATGTGGGTGCGCACATAACAGGCGGAGTGTTAACAATGTTGGGTCTTGACGGCCTCAGTGGGGGGTGGATACCTTCAGGTACTTACATAGGTGACCGGCCCATCAACTTTAGCATCTTTAACACAATTTATGTTCACCTCGATAAAGTCAGTACCACACACAACATGCTAGATGGTGCGCCCACTATGCTTCTTGAAGTTGTTGGCTTAGAGGGTGGCTCTTTCGGTGATATAATAACCACGAACATTGCTAATCCTGTCTGTAAGCGTGTCACTAGTGGAACAGTGCATGAGTTAAAGGTTCAGTTACGCGATAATAAAGGAAGGCTATTAGATAACCACGACTTACCTGTTAGCGTTGTTCTTAAATTTACAAGATGTCAATAAAAACGAGTATTTATGGACCTAGGCAAAAACCGGCAGACACTGTTCAGGGTGCCGACCTCTCGGAATATGCCACAAAGACCTATGTATCTATTGGTGACTCAAAAAAAATGGATAAAAGTGGCGGTACTATGGCTGGAGACCTTGAAATGGGAGATAATAAAATCGTTGAGTTGGGAGACCCGACTTCATCGAAGGATGCTGTTCATAAAAAGTATATTGATGCTGAATATAGACAGCAGAACAGGTACCTGAGACGATACGTAGATGAAAAGACGAAACCACTCATTACTATATGGGCAGAAGCAAGTGGCCCCCTTCGCAGAGGATATGAGTGGTCGTATGGCCATGGGGCTAGGGGTCGAGACTCACAAGACTCAAGCTGTGGATATACCATGTTATGTAATGGCAAGATCATTTGTATGGGGTTGTCTTCGGGTGTTGGTGCTGATGCTGGTCCTATATCAGTCGTTCCTGTTATTAATGGAACGAATCAAGTGGTAGGAATAAGTAAGCCTGCTGACCAACGAGCTGTTGTAATAACTTTAGACCAGTCTTTACAGCTAGAACAAGGCAACATTATTAACTTTTATACAACCACACAAAACAGAGGGGCGACTTGGTCTGTAGCTTCACTCCTAATTGAACTTGATATATAGTCTTATGTATACAAAGACAGTATGAAACAACAACCAACGACTGCACCGTTAAATCCGGAGCCTCCTCTATGTGGTCAGGGGCACTCCTATCGGCTGAATGAGATCAGTCTTAAGAAGCAATACCTTGAGAAAGAAATTGAAAAATATGGTGCTATGTACAAAAAATATAGGTGTGCAGTAAACTCAGTGGACGCTGTAGACACTGCTTTAGTTGCTGTGGGTATGTGTCTTGGCGCAAGTGGTGTAGGTGTAATGTCTACAATAGTTGCCATTCCTATTGCCACAGTGTTGGGTGCTACTGGAGCCGCTTGTGGTCTACTTGTAATTGCTGGAAAATTCATCAGTAGGCGGCTGACCATTAAGTTAAAAAGAGACTAAGTATGATGACCTTGTGAAACTGCAGGACATGGTGAGAGATCTAGAGGTTAAGAACAATGATCTTATGGAGCAAATGGAACACCTAGAGGACCTTGTTTGCAGGTTGTGAACGACATACTAGTTTACCAACAAACTAGCCCCTCGGCCCCGTTTGGGGGTCTGGTCCGAGGGGCCCTAGGGTGAGCAAATATCTTGTATAAGCCGTCCAAGGGTCAGTAGTATATATAAAGGAGGTAGGTGTGCCTGAACCGCGACATAAAGGTAGCCGAAAGTCGGGTTGCTCTTGAGTAAAAGAGCGCTTCTATAAGATAGGTGTGCCAGAACCCATATGAGATAGGTGTGTCATAATCATATGAGACTGGTGTGCCAGTACCGCTCGCACATGTGAGTCAGCCTGTGTGTGTGTGCGTGTTTTCTGGGTTGCACCATATGAGATAGGTGTGTCATAATCATATGAGACTTGTGTGCCAGAACCGCTACTCCCTATACTACTCTTGTACCTACCAGCCTTATCCAACTTTTCCTCTAGCATAATCACATTAGCAGACATCCTTTATACATGACGCGTACACATGACCAGTTCAAACAATCTACTATTGTTTTTCTCGGTAATAGGTGACCAATTAGCTTTGCCTTTGATACAAGTACCCAATGCATCCGGTCGGCTGATCCATCGAAGATAAAGCTATTCAATTACCCTTCGACTCTTTATAAAAACAAATGCATTTCTTCAAGCGCTCTTGATGTCATTTGATCAAATACGTTTGTTATCAGTCCAGGAACAGTCAGTACCTGGTTACATACTCTTGCTTCACAACAGGTGCTACTTTACCTACAAGTTACAACGTGGTACGTAAGTCGCATGTGTCAATCCGCCACAATCCTACTCTGGAGGACTCCACCATCATGTACGCCAATGTCATTAAAGATAGAGAGGTATTTATGCACATTCACGCTAAAATGGCTTTAGAATAAACATGCATAATGACTGAATTTGTATCAGCAGTCGACCCTACATCCCAACTTCCCACCACTAACAGCATACCACCGCGAACTGAATACACCACTACTTGGTTCTGCTGAGTGTGTGGATAGGGGTAAGGAGGTCAAGGTCACTAAGGGAAGCTATATAAAAGTGAGATTTGCGATCATGACAAGCGGAACAGCCTTACATTTTGAATTAACAACAACAACAACATGACCAGCTGTCGGTCGTCTATGAAAGGAAAACAAAATTAATGAAATACAATGATGGAACGTCGCTCTCGACGATGCGGTTATATTGTGACGGTAGGGGGTTGAGTGATAGTGACGCTGCGCCTTCTTGGTACAAATTCGTTATCCAGACCGGGCTACAAATACAACTCCGACGACGTGAATGTCTAGCGCGACACCGTTGGGGGTATCCTCTGTCAGCGACAGGACCGCCATTTATCAGGAATGCTTGAATCACGAGTAACCAGTTTTATTATCACTTATAGATTCACACCCACAGCCTGTGCAGCACACGGCGACCCAGCAAACAACAATGCCAAATCACCTCCCATCCACCTGGCGACCAGGAGTGGCTCATCAATGATAATACTGGCAATCATGTGGCTCAATCACCAAGTTGGCTATATGATAATATTCATTCAGCACTGTTAATATGACATACAGTGCTGCCATGGAATATTTGCTATATAATAACATGTTATCTCATAGCACATAGTAAAGAAGTAAAGGTAGCAGCACATATAGATATACGTGATCTCAATCATACATTTATAGTGACCTGTGAACTACACCCTGTACGGTAGAATGGAACCTCCAAAAAAACAAAATGACCATATGCAGTGAGTTACAATGGCTATATATTGAAAATTGCGATATATATCCTAAGGCAAACAAACTTACACATTTATTTAAAAGCTAACCAACGTTATACGATGTATAGAAAACGCTAACAATTCAATTCAGTCACGATAATCTGAAATTGTTTTTACGATCGAAAAATTTTCCAGGGATATATTGATGATTTAAAATGACTTTGACCCTAGATTAACTCAAAACCTCAGGGTTTTTGGCATCAATTACACCTTCCATTTTCAAAATTAATTTCGAAAATATATTGAAAATTGCGATCTGTATCTCGAGACAAACAAACTTAAACATTTATTTAGAAGCTAACTAACGTTAAACGCAAGAGGCCCTTGAGTACATAGGCGAACTTGGCGAACTGTATCAGGAAAATTTCAAAATCGGCTCATAAATGCCCAAGTTATTATGGATTTTAAATTTTAGGACGAATGGGGAAACTTTCAATTTTTAACAATTACATATATTTCCAAAAAGTTTATAATTGAGTTAGGCTTCTATAATAATGAAACACTTATTACGATCGACCAATTCTCTATGGAGATATTAATGTTTTAAAATTTTGTTTGATGATCTTGAACTTGATTGAGGTCAAGGGAAAAACAATGGATCTGGGTTTTGCGCATCATCAACACCATCCAAATAGAAAAAATATTTCGACAATATCTTGAAACTTGCGATCTGTATCACAAGACAAAAATTCTTTACAAACAAACGAGGTCAAAATGAAACCTCTGGGTGGTGCGCATGAATAACACATGCTATTTTGTTTTTTAAATTCGAAACTATGTTAAAAATTGCGACCTATATCGCGAGACAAAATGAAGCTTTCAAAAATTCGTTTAGTTTCTTCAGTACGTATTCTAAGCTTTCCTTAAACTAATACACCCGTTTTATTGGTTTAATAAAACGTTTTCAACCGGAGATGCATGGCAAATAGCACTTCAGATTGACGCCAGTAATTTTTTTTTCAAATAAATAAAAATGAAGAAATTTTAATGGCACTTCTTAAGGAGTCAGCAACTCTTCTCACTCAATCAATGTATGCTAAAATTCACTTAACGTCGTATAAGCAGTGCACTGAATATTTGTATTCTCAACTGGCCCTTTATTCAAGGAACGTTATCAAAGAGTTGATAGCTCTGTTATAAGGATTCACTCCAAGTGGCTCTACGATGATCGCATTCCTAATAATAACACGCAGCCATTGTTAGTTGACCCTACCTTGTATGTATATACTGCGTTGATGTCATTGTGATTAATGAGAGCAGGAACATTTTCGTTTCAAAGATCCTTTCCACTGCTAATACACATCACATAATAGGCATATAAATAGCAAAAATATCAAGTATAGTATCACTGGTACAGCCTTTGCGCTCAGACATCTGCTATATTCGGCACAGTTATTTTATTGTGTACAGTTGTTACCCTTGGTACAGGTATTACATTGTATGTTGTTGTTGTGCAGTTGCTTTTGGCACACTCGTTACATTTAATAAAGTTGGTACATTGGGTACAGTTACAACTTTAAACAGTTGCTACCCTCCGTACAGTTTTAAAACTTGGTACTGATGTAACTCTGGTGAAGAAGGATATATTTGTATTATTACTTGGTCGAGTTATTACTCTTGACATAGTTGTTACCCTGATTAAAGTTGTAACTCTTGGTGCAGTTGTTACCATCAATACGATTGTAACCTTGGGTACAGTTGTTGCCTTGGTTACAGTTGTTACCCTGGGAACAGTTCTTATCCCGAGTAATACCCCACGCCAATACTCCCACCTCCTGCCCTTTGTAAGAAAAGTGGTGACTCAATATTTTAGTATTTTTCGCAAATTAGTTTGATATTTATTATCTGAGCATTTAATGATAGGTTGTTTGACTAATTCTGGGTGTAGAGGATATGGTATCAGAGCTACAGTGAATATACAGGTGATGTGTATGTTGTTGTGAGTATACATTACACGCTATAATACAGCACTGTATATGGCATTTTAACTGCGATAAAGTTGTTACCATCCATTGCATGAACCGTCGCTGAATAATGAATACTTGGGGGGAATTAATGACCTTTTTAGCTGTCACTTTTATCTATTATATGACCAGAGCGAGTATGGTAGGCTGCACAAACAATATATTGTATTGCTGTAATGTTGACCAGAACCTTGAACTGCTCTAACGTGCCGACAAACATAACTTACTCAAGAACACATACTAAAAATTCCACGGAGCAGTGATCCCTGTTATAATCATTCGGTTTATGTCTGCATGAAATCGTTTGATTTCAGTGGAAATATTCAGGAATGTTTGAAGTTGACCAAACTAGCACACATCGTATAACAGGGGCTGATGTGAAGCGTCGCCCATAAGGTAGGTAATAAAGCGGTTTAGTGCATACTAACTTTAAATGCTTTTCTTCAACGATATTTGTGGTTACCGACCCTAAGATAAAGCTGATCGACAAGACATAAACAGCACTCATCAGTTGAGGGTTATCACCAAAGAGGACGTGACTCGATTACACTGGAATGTGGTGCGAGGTGAGATATTACAACGTGGGGTAGATATATACTATAAGACATTCAGCTTTAAATACAATGACGAGGAAAATATAGCATACACCCCACATTCCATATATGACAATATTAATTAGGTGACTCTTTAAGTTATCAGTCCTAGCTGGAAGATATGCTAACACAGCAGCATCAACGATGTTATCTCATTTATTATCTCATCAGCTATGTCGCTCTCTGGCATTCTCTCTGTATGGTATAATCATCAATATACATTTATTCACAGATAAGTTTGAATAATATAAATGTTGGCTTGTAACGCCATTAAGCCAATGCAATGGGAGAACGCGTTGCGGTTTTCTCCGCGAGGTGGCGGCACCGAGCAATGCGGTTCCAAGCTCGACCGGAAGTTATCAGGTTATGCGCTTACTTCGCGGTTTACGCGTAAATACAAGAGGTTCATATCCATTTTGCTACACTTAGACGTATAAAAAATTTCGCTCTACGTCACGCGGTCATGAGATATTTGATGGTGACGAAATTTAGGGTGGAACCAATGATCCACTGTGAGGTCCAAATTTCCTCAGACATAATCTTTGTTTGTTATATGTTATGTAACTTTCGGGAGTGCATCGTCCCCACAACTGCCTAAGGTGAAGTTTAGTTTTTGTGAAGTGTGACTGTGTATGTATTTAAATCTATCCCACTCAGGGTGTGATATTATATGAATCTCAATGAAAGGTGATATGTAGTAGTCTTTTTATACCATGTGCCTTATAATGTGATCTATAATAACCCTACACGAAAATACTGTTGAAGAAGAAAAACATTTCACCGTATTCATGTTTGTCCCTTTAATTTGATAAGTGACTGTGGAACCCCCAATGGGTTACTTTATAATTCAATTAAAACACTTTTCAAGTTTCAAGAGTTTATTATACATTCCACCACATGCAATATGCAGGTAAATGATTCCTTAAAGAAATCAGTGCGCAAGACCACAAAGTAAGAGTTATTGTGAAAAAACGTTGAATCAAGCATAGCATCTAACTTTGAAATCATAGTAGTAATAAACTCATCGTCACGGGTAACTCTAACAATCTCAATACTCTGAGACGTAAACACCACAAGATGATAAAGTTGACTGTTCGTGCAAAACAACTGGCCGTGAATTTGGTAATTGTAGTCATGTTGGCTTTAAGGGTGAGCTGGTTGTTCTCATTGACCAGGTATGGCACTGAGACAGGAGTGACAGGTTTGTCCTTGGTACAGTAGGGACACTTGACCTCAACAATCATGTCATCAGACACAACCCCATCTGGTGAGTATGCGAGGTAATGGTGTGTTTGGGACACTACAATCCCACATGGCTTGACTTCGGTCCAAGTCAACACTGCATATTCCTCAGAGCCACAGGCTCATTACGGATAACGTGGTCGATTGCTGAGGCCCGAATCTGGTTGACGCGAGTCAGCGACTTCGCCATACGGACCAAGTCTGTTGTGATAGTTGCTTTGCATATCCTGCCAAACTGGGAGTTAAATTCTTTGCCCGCTAAGAATCGCATTTCGCTTCTTCAGCACTATTTTCAATTGCTGTAAGGTCAGACGGCCGTACTTATCCATCAGTAATGATTTGCTCCAATGTTACCAACGATATAACTCGAAAGGTTTCAATCAAAAATAAAGATGTTGCGCAACCTTCTATGGTTAACTGTGCGTATTAGAATACCGGAAGCGGGCGAGAACCGCATTGCTCCGTGGCGCCGCATAGCAGATTAAAACTCGAGGTCTCGCATTAGATTACATTCGCGCTGTTTATGTCAACAACTCAGCTAATTGTCATGAGTATTGAACTGATATTTACTATTTTATTAGCAATCGAAAATTCGACGAAAATTGACACAGTGAAGGCGAGCAGAGAGTAGAGGCGGCCTTATTCAGCGCTATCAGTCGGCTGCTGTTAACAAACCAGTGAAGAACCAGAAGAAGCTTACTTTTAGAGAGAACTGTCCGGTATTAAG
>JAXDRA010001010.1:0-5000 GCA_034190875.2 Urechis unicinctus
ACGTATGGCATTGTGCTAAACGTCAAATGGACAAAAGTTCTGTTAATCTGAGTGGGCGACGACAAGTTGGTGATAGGGCAGCGTCCAACCCAATACACATGTATGAATTGGGCCAATCATGGCGTTATACCGTCTATTACAGGCACCATTGGCCTGTTACACATTACTGGCCCAATACCTCCAAACCGGTACGATCTGGTTACAGTACGAGCACATTTAGCAATCGGTACGATTATATTGGTCCAGTATTGGGCCAATAGGCGCGCTCGTATGCCGGCGGACACCAATCGAGCCTATCTTGTATCATATTCCACCTCCAGACAAATCAAAATATTTTTCTATAGACGTGGGTAAAAAATACAGTGAAGTCAGCACAATATTTGTATATTTTTTCTGACCAGTTAATGTCTTTCTTAATATTTCACATACAATTTGCACCACATTTACATGTTTGCTGCGAGACTACTCAATTGCTGCAGATTGTCAGTTTGGCGGAAAACCGATAGGCGATACGCTGTTTCAAATCACTGGTTCCTCGTAAAATTAAGCTAAGAAAAATTAACGGTACTTATTTTGCATATTTGCAAGATTTTGTATCACACATTAACGCTTAATATTTCTAAATAAAGTCAGGGTCACATAAGTTAAAAATAAACTTATAATGAGTCAAATTCGGTTGTAGTGGACGATAAAAAAGGACGTTAATGTTTACACACATATCTTACAAAAAATCAAATTTATTCATTTTTGAATTACTCAAATAATAATAAAATCTGTGTCCTGCCATATAAATTAATATATTCTAATCCATATTTCTATTTATGTCCGAAACTATGGGCAATGCTTATATATATATTGATCTGTATCTCATCAGTACCAGGTCTATATAAATGTGACATGATACCATAATATTAGACATAAAACTATACTTTGATAGTTAGAAAAACCCAGTCAATTGGTGGAGAAGTAGGTTGTTGTTTTGTTTAGTTTTCACATCTTAGATATATACCTTAGACTTAACTAACGAAAATACAATATTTCAAATTGGGTAAAGGACTATTTCAAATTTTTTTTTTTAAATTCTGCCAAAATGTCATACTGGACCAAGTGGAGGAAAATTCAAATGGAAATCAAAGGCCATCTGTAAAGAATTGAATTGGCGCATTCACATGTCGAGGATGAAAGAAGTGATGATATGCAAACTAGTGTTTATCAGAATGTTACAGTGCTACCCCCAGATGCTTCGGATGCTGATAGTGATAGCAATAGCTTTATTCGCACCACTAGTGGCTATGGCACTACTGATCATGCTTGAATGGGATGAGAATTCTGAACATGAGTCGGACCAGAACACAAGCAGTGATATTGATTCTGACAATGAATCGGTTGATTGTGAAGATCTTCCGCTTCTCCTTTCAGAATGGGCGATAAAAAATCAAATCACTCACACTGCCCTCAAAGCACTGCTGTGGATCCTGAAAAAATTCCACCAAGACTTACCCAAAGACCCTAGAACATTGTTGTCCACTGGCAAAGTTAATGGTATCAAGAGTATTGAGGGTGGCTCTTACTATCATTTTGGTGTGGCGTTAGGAGTTCAGAAAGAACTATCAGCTGACTGCAGTCTGCAAAATACTCTGTTTCCTCAAATAAGCATTGATGGTCTGCCACTCTTTAGATCTACAAATGACCAATTTTGGCCCATATTGGGTTTGATTAAGAACGGTCAATCATCAAAGCCTTTTGTTATAGGCTTATATTGTGGAAAGATGAAACCTCCGAATCCCGAAGAGTATCTTCGTGATTTTGTCACCGAAATGACTGATTTACAACAAAATGGATTCCAGTACAATGGCCTTGGTTATAGGATTTCCATTGAAGCCTTTGTTTGTGATGCTCCTGCCCGTGCTTTTGTCAAGCAGGTTAAGCTGCATAGTGGGTACTCTGCCTGTGAAAAATGTACTCAAAGAGGGTTTATCATCATGAAGGGGAAAAAATTATTTCCTGAAACTGAGACCCCACTTCGTACTGATGCTGCATTTGATGAAATGTCAGATGAAGATCACCATAAAGGTCAGAATCCATTGAAGGACTTGTCACTTGGTATGGGGACACAATTTCCCCTGTATTACATGCACCTTGTGTGCTTGGGTGTCATGAAACGTCTCTTATTGTTGCGGATGAAAGAATCTCTGAAAGTGCGACTCGGTGGTGGTGATAAGTGGCGCATCTCTGAACTTGCATTGTCATTTGTGAAAAACATTCCAAAAGAAATTGCTAGGAAACCTCGATCTCTATCTGAAGTTGAGAGGTGGAAGGTCACAGAATTTCGTTTCTTTTTACTATATACTGGTCCAGTTATGTTACATGGTAACGTCGCAGAGGAAATATACAGCAACTTCCTTCTCGTTTCAGTGTGCATCCATTTGTTGGCCAATCCTTGTTTGTGCAAACAATATTGTGCAAATGCTCATACACTTCTTGTCCAATTCGTTCAACATTTTTCTCAGCTATATGGGTCTGATATGGTTGTTTATGATGTTCACAATTCGGTTCACCTCTCAGAGGATGTAAAAAATCATGGTCCACTGGATGCATTTTCTGCATTTCCGTTTGAAAACTTTTTATGTCAGTTAAAACATCTAGTGAGAAAGAGAAATCGTATGTTAGAACAAGCAGTTCTGAGGCTCTCAGAGTTATCAAAACATCCTAGGAAGGAAAAGGCTCTGGATGATTCCCTTAAAAAAAACCATTATGATGGGCCACTCCCTGGTGATAATTCCTATTTTTCCTTTTTTACAGTACAAGGAAGCAGTTCTTGATAACTTCACAATAAATGTCAAGCAAGGTGACAACTGTGTAAAAGTTAGTGACAAAGTTTGTATAGTTCAAAACATTCTGGACAGTCCACGACGTATTGTCATTTTGTGCAAAGTATTCCAGTCTGATAAAGAACTTTTTACATATCCACTGGATTCAAGATTGTAGGATATATACAAAGTATCAAACTTCAGTGATCAATTGCTCGTTGCAGACATCAACAAAGTAAAATTGAAGTATGTACTGCTGCCTTTTCAAAACAAGCACATTGCACTGCCTATGCTGCATACACAGTGTAATAAATCCACTGATGTTCAGTAACATTTTCTTTATCATATAACCCCCTGTGGGTTCGGGGATAGAATAGGCCCGCTGTATCCTTCTACATGTCGTAATAGGCGACTAATAGGGGTCAACCTGTTGGACGTGGGTTACAACTCGGTGGATGGATCCTGGCCATGTGTTTTCCAGGCCTGTATAACGCTTAACTATAGGCTGGAAAGACCTGGTCCAGTCAATGCTAAACTAACTCACTTACATTCTTCATCATATAACATTATGAGCATAATTGAGGGGATGCTAGATTTAATCTTTTGAAATATATATACATTTATCATGCTGATATAGAACTATCAATCAGGTTGATACTTTGTCCATAAAAACTAGAATGCATTTTGGTTAATGATTGCACATAAAATGACACAAAATTAATAATTGTAATGCTTCTGTCATTATTGGATATGAGAGGTTCACAACAGATAGTGACAATGCAATGCATGTTTGGAGTATTTATTAGATCTCTTCAAAAAAAATGCTTGTGATCTATCTGGCGAATGTGTTGTGTCATCACCTCTTATTGTAATATTTACATATTTACCAGGTGATACAAAATGGTCGGCTACGTGGTGGTAAATTTCGCATCAACTTGGCTGAAGTGTACAACACAAGCATACTGGCCTCCTTTTAAAAGACCAGAGTCCATTTCCAAGGCTGTGAAAGATGCCATCTTACCCGATTTCCAAGTTTGGACTAGTTTGATTTTAAAGTCATGATTGCTTGTGGTAAGATTTTTTATGTTTATTCGACAATATTATACAATTATTAATTTAGAGTAAATTCATATATTATAATTGATTTAACATGGTTATTGTTTTGTCATGTATTCTGTCATAAGCCACCTTCGCAGATGCAAGGAGAAAACTTGGCTGGCCGAAGAAGAGTCTGATTTACAAACAGAGGCCGAGGCGACAACTCTGGAGACAACCCGGCCATTTCGAAAGGATGTATGCAGTGAGTGGCATCACTATAAAATAAATCAATTTGGGATTTCAAATTAAGAAAAGAAGAATAACCAATAATCATATTATTATATCGATTAAGTAGTCATTTACAATATAAATCTCGTTTCAGACGCAAGCAAAAACATGTGAGCTCAGATAAAGAATATGTCCAGCCTAAGCAGCGCGGTCAGAAATCAAAACTGCCCAAGGCTCCAACGCCTCCACCTGTGTCTACAGTATTCACTCAGCTTGCAGGTGGTGAGGCCGTGGAGATCAGTTCGGATGACTCTTTACTTGATGAGGATGTTTTGTCATTAGAACCTCGAGCATCAACTTCAAAACAAGGCGAAAGAACGCTCCGAGGTGTGTTTCGGCAAAGAAATGTTTGAGAAAATAGTTTAGGGCTGTAGCATGTGCACTTTTAAGATAACACCTTTTCAGATATGCCTAAGTGTGACAAAATACGGGGTGGAATGGAGGAAATGGGGCTCTTCGAACCCTTAAATCTATGGTCACTTGCCCTGGAAGTGAATTAAAATGCCTAATGTTGATTGGCAGTAACAAGTGCAGTACCTTGCTAGAAATTACATGAATTTCATTTGAAGATCAATGTTCTTACATGCAGCATCTATTATTATTTATATATGTTTTACTGCTTTGTACAGCATAAATTCTGTGTGTGCATATTCCAGCTTTGCCACGCGTCACATCTTTTGTTGAGACTATCCGGCCTGCAGCACACAGGCTTTCTGGTAAAAAGCAAATATTGAACATTTATGTGTCTATCAACTATACAGGGTATATTCTGCATTTATTTAATAAACTCACAATAATTCACAGCAAATTTTCTTGGGTATAATAGCTTGCATGGGCCTTATTTAGATGTGTTAAAGTTTACCA
>JAXDRA010001011.1:0-11699 GCA_034190875.2 Urechis unicinctus
TAAACATAACAAATTTGATAAAGTTTCCATTCGAAGTGTATGGGCTACCTTAAGGTGGCAAATTTTTACGATACGACCATTAACGACGATTGACGCGATAAATTCGGGTTGCACAGCTAATCGTTTGTTTTGCTCGTAACCCGAAATACGGGCCTCGACATCCCCAAAAACCTTATCTTCCGATAGCCAGTGCTTCGGGAACATTCCCCCAAACCCCAAATTTTTTGAAAAATCCACGAAATTTGTTGAAGTTATAAACGATGGGAAAAAAGTGGGGAAACCCTACCACAATTTTCAGTGGGGCACGGGGCGAAATATGCAATTTTTTCATGATTTTGACATGGGAAAATTGGCGAAAAATAGACTACAAGGGACTGTAAAATTTTTAAAAACGCACGCACCGTGGTAAGATATTTTCAAGATTGAAAAATTCACAACGTGACCTTGCCTTAAAATTAATCAGGGCAAAAAAAAACCTCCCCGTTCTGGGCATTATTGTCACCACTCACCTTATTCATTCAACAAAAAAAAATCCGAGCACTTTCAAAATTGCTTGAAAGCACTGAAAATATTCATGAACTTTTGTTGCCTTTGGACCGATACCACTTGTTTTCACTTTTTTTTTTCGCCTAGACGCTTGGGAAAACCATTGGTTGGCAACGCCTTATATGTATTAGAAGTTTTTGCAATTTTGCATAGCTACACGATGGTGTAAAGTTTTAAAACAGCGACATTATAACGGAGTTATCGAGATACCAGTTTTTCACTTCTGCGATGACCTTGACCTTATTTTTGTCAGGTCAAACAAAACTCTGGGTTCTCGCATCTTGACGCCTAACTATGGCGAAGAAAAAATGTAAAATTGCACAAATTGCGACCTGTATCGCGAAAAACAAACGAGTATGCCCATGAGAACATGGGTGAACTTGGCCTAAACAGTGTCGGAAACTTTTTGAAAATTTCAATATTGAACCCAAAATTGACCATGTTCTCAAGATTGATGAAAACTATATTCAGGAGGCTGAACACAATGAGAATCATATTTCCATATTTAAATAGTACGCAGCGGCCTGCCGTACTTGCCGCCCACGCGCATCCCTAGCCGAGAGCCATACTTCCTTTGTTCAGCGCGAGAGGCAGCTGTTGTAAACAAGCCAGAGACTAGTCCATCAGAAATGGACACCCCTCACTTGTACTTCAACTTACTTTATGAAGAGAACTATCATATCATTTTGAGCAGAAATTTTTACAGAACCTGTGTTTCATAATTAAATGGGCTTTCCTTCGAGCGCAGACAAATTTCACGATAACGACCGATGCACGAAGACCTGAACGACGCGATAGACACTTCAGATTTCAACCAGTTTTTGCTTTGATGATTGATCTTTCGAAACCGAAGTGACGCACCTATATCAAGATTTTGCGGATTATATTCGCCTCTGTTCATGTCACCATCTGATTTTCATTTTTATCACCATTGAACTGATCTGTACGGATTTTGATTAGCCATCGACATGTTGACGACAATATGACTGATTGAAATTTGTTTTTTTGCAACTCACGTACCGCTTGAAAAGGACAAAGATTTGATTTCATATGTCAACATGAACGTTTGGTAATGCCCATCCACCATCAGCTTTCAAATTAACTTTTGTTACGAATCGGACCATAATTACTGAATCAAATGCGAAATAAAAAGTTAGAGATTTTGGCTACCATAAAATTTTCGACCTGCTACGATTTTTTTTCCCAATGCATCTTTACAACTAAGTATATTAAGAAAAGTTTACAATTACATTATACTTTCAGAATATGTTGCCTGTAATGATATTTAATTGTAAAGCATGGATCATATTGAGATTGACCTTGTGGTCAGTTTTTATTAAACTTTGATTCTTTCGTGCCCGGAGGACGTCATCGCCATGCATGAAAATCTATGATCCTACTTAAGCTGTCATGGAGCCATTGACCAATTTTCATCATTACGGACATGTATTGACTGTTTTTATAACGATCAAATATTCTGAAACTTATGTGTGTCTTCTGACCGATACATGCATTTTTCGAGACCTGGGGGCACTTTGAAAACCGTTGGTTTGATGGCCCCCTATGACATGAGTAAAAACGTTTGCAATTAAATGCGCTCCGATGTGTACCTTTTGTAACGATCCGACCATTACTTAAACGGAGTTATTCGAGCTACAATTGTTTCACTTATTCGATGACCATCCGACCTTAGTTTCAGGTCCAAGTCAAAACAAAACCTCTCGTTCTGCGCATCAATCACACTAACGCTTGAAGCAGACAAAAATTGAAAAATTTCAAAAAAATTGCGACCTGTATCGCGAAACACAAAAAAATGTTTAACTAACATACATACATTCCCAACATACCACCGGCCGTCGCCATACCTGGCGTTATGACGCCAAGTAAAAAGTGGTTGACATACATCCCAAACAATCCCAAACATCCAAACTACCAACTTACAACCGGGACGATCGCCATACTTGGCGTCAACAACCATTTAACCAGATCCCTGAAACCATTGTGAACTTGGCCTTTTAAAAATAATACTTACAATACCCCAAAAACATTTCCTTCGAAACCGGAAGTGACGCAACCGATATCAATAAATTTTGCGGATTAGATTCGCGCTGTTGATGTCAACATCTGATTTAATTTTTATCACCATTGAACTGATATTTACGATTTTATTAGCAATCGAAAATTTGACGAAAATTGACTGAGTGAAATTTGCTTTTTCAACTCAACGCGCTTTGAAAAGGACAAATATATTGATTTCATATGTCAATTATGAAAGTTTGGTAATTCCATCAGCTTTCAGAAAATATAAATTTTGTTACGATCGGACCATAATTATTGAATCAATTGCGAAATTAAAAAGTTTAGAGAGTTTGGCTACCAGAAATTTTCGACCTGCTACGATTTTTTTTACAATGCATTATTTACAACTAAGTATATTTAGAAAAAGTTTACAATTACATTATACTTTCAGAATATGTTGACTGTAATGATATTTAATTGTAAAGCATGGACATATTGAGCATTGAACTTGTGTCAGTTTTTATAAACTTTGATGCTTTCGTGACCGGAAGTGACGTCATCGACATTCATGAAATCTATGGATCCGACTTAAGCTGTCATGGAGCACATGTGACCCAATTTTCATCATTATCGGACATGTATTGACTGTTTTATAGACGCTCAAAATATTCATGAAACTTATGTTGTCATTCTGACCGATACCATGATTTTTCGACCTGGGGCACTTGGGAAAACCGTTGGTTGGATGGCCCCATATGAAATTAGTAAAAGTTTTGCAATTAGAATGAGCTACACGATGATGTAAATTTTGTAACGATCCGACCATTATTAACGGAGTTATTCGAGATACTAATTTTTCACTTATTCGATGACCTTGACCTTAGTTTCAGTTCAAGGTCAAAACAAAACCTCTCGGTTCTGCGCATCAATCACGCCTAACGATTGAAGAAGAAAAAAATGGAAAATTTCAAAAATTGCGACCTGTATCGCGAAACAAAAAAATGTTAACTAACATACATACATCCAAACATACAAACCGGGCCGATCGCCATAACTTGGCGTTATGACGCCAAGTTAAAAAAGTGTTACATACATCCAAACATCCAAACATCCAAACTAACAAACTTACAAACCGGGACGATCGCCATAACTTGGCGTTCCAAAAACGCCAAGTTAACAAGATGCCCATGAAACCATGGGTGAACTTGGCCTTTTAAAAATAATAATTACAACAAAAAACATAATATATATACACCCATGAATCGAGATGCCCATGAGGACATGGGTGAACTTGGCTAACAGTGTCGGAAACTTTTTAAAATTTCAATATTGACCCAAAATTGACCAAGTTATTCTAGATTTATCGATAAACTATGATTCAGAGGCTGACACAAGGAAAGGCATATTTTCATATTTAATAGTACCACGGCCTGCCGTACTTGCCGCGCCACGCGCCCCGCGCACCCCGAGCGAGAGCAGATTCCTTTGTTCAGCGCGAGAGGCAGGCTGTTGTAAAGAAGCCAGCGCCGAGCCATCAGAAATGACACCCACTGTACTTCAAATTTACTTTATGAGAGAACTGTCATATATTTTGAGCAGAAAATTTTACACATTTGTTCAGAATTGAATGGGCTTCCTTCGAGCGCAGACAAATTCACGATACGACCATTCACGACGGACGAACGACGCTATAACTTCAGATTTGAGTACCGTTTTTGCTTCGATTCGTTCGAAACCGGAAGTGACGCAACCGATATCAATAAATTTTGCGGATTAGATTCGCGCTGTTGATGTCAACATCTGATTTAATTTTTATCACCATTGAACTTATATTTACGATTTTATTAGCAATCGAAAATTTGACGAAAATTTACTAAGTGAAATTTGCTTTTTCAACTCAACGCGCTTTGAAAAGGACAAATATATTGATAGCATATGTCCATTATTAAAGTTTGGTTATTCTATCAGCTTTCAGGAAATGTAAATTTTGTTACGATCGGACCATAAATAATGAATCTATTGCGAAATTAAAAAGTTTAGAGATTTTGGCTACCAGAAATTTTCGACCTGCTACGATTTTTTTTATGATGCATTATTTACAACTAAGTATATTTAGAAAAAGTTTACAATTACATTACACTTTCAGAATATGTTGACTGTATTGAAATTTAATTGTAAAGCATGGACATATTGAGCATTGAACTTGTGTCATTTTTTATAAACTTTGATGCTTTCGTGACCGGAAGTGACGTCATCGACATTCATGAAATCTATGGATCCGACTTAAGCTGTCATGGAGCACATGTGACCCAATTTTTATCATTATCGGACATGTATTGACGGTTTTATAGGCGCTCAAAATATTCATGAAACTTATGTTGTCATTCTGACCGATACCACGATTTTTCGACCTGGGGCGCTTGGAAAAACCGTTGGTTAAATGGCCCCATATTCATTTGAAAAGTTTGCAATTAGAATGCGCTACACGATGATGTAAATTATGTAACGATCCGACCATTATTAACGGAGTTATTTGAGATACTAGTTTTTCACTTATTCGATGACCTTGACCTTAGTTTTAGGTCAAGGTCAAAACAAAACCTCTCGGTTCTGCGCATCAATCACGCCTAACGATTGATGAAGAAAAAAATGGAAAATTTCAAAAATTGCGACCTGTATCGCGAAACAAAAAAATGTTTACAAACATCCAAACGAGATGCCCATGAGGACATGGGTGAACTTGGCTAACAGTGTCGGAAACTTTTTAAAATTTCAATATTGACCCAAAATTGACCAAGTTACTCTAGATTTATCGATAAACTATGATTCAGAGGCTGACACAAGGAAAAGCATAGTTTCATATTTAATAGTACCGCGGCCTGCCGTACTTGCCGCGCCACGCGCCCCGCTCACCCCGCGCCGAAAGCAGATTTCTTTGTTCAGCGCGAGAGGCAGGCTGTTGTAAACAAGCCAGCGCCGAGCCATCAGAAATGACACCCACTGTACTTCAAACTTACTTTATGAGAGAACTGTCATATATTTTGAGCAGAAAATTTTACACCTGTGTTCAGAATTGAATGGGCTTCCTTCGAGCGCAGACAAATTCACGATACGACCATTCACGACGGACGAACGACGCTATAACTTCAGATTTCAGTACCGTTTTTGCTTTGATTCGTTCAAAACCGGAAGTAACGCAACCGATATCAATAAATTTTGCGGATTAGATTCGCGCTGTTTATGTCAACATCTGATTTAATTTTTATCACCATTGAACTGATATTTACGATTTTATTAGCAATCGAAAATTTGACGAAAATTGACTGAGTGAAATTTGCTTTTTCAACTCAACGCGCTTTGAAAAGGAGAAATATATTGATTTCATATGTCAATTATGAAAGTTTGGTAATTCCATCAGCTTTCAGAAAATATAAATTTTGTTACGATCGGACCATAATTATTGAATCAATTGCGAAATTAAAAAGTTTAGAGAGTTTGGCTACCAGAAATTTTCGACCTGCTACGATTTTTTTTTACAATGCATTATTTACAACTAAGTATATTTAGAAAAAGTTTACAATTACATTATACTTTCAGAATATGTTGACTGTAATGATATTTAATTGTAAAGCATGGACATATTGAGCATTGAACTTGTGTCAGTTTTTATAAACTTTGATGCTTTCGTGACCGGAAGTGACGTCATCGACATTCATGAAATCTATGGATCCGACTTAAGCTGTCATGGAGCACAAGTGACCCAATTTTCATCATTATCGGACATATATTGACTGTTTTATAGACGCTCAAAATATTCATGAAACTTATGTTGTCATTCTGACCGATACCACGATTTTTCGACCTGGGACGCTTGGGAAAACCGTTGGTTGGATGGCCCCATATGAAATTAGAAAAAGTTTGCAATTAGAATGAGCTACACGATGATGTAAATTTTGTAACAATCCGACCATTAATAACGGAGTTATTCGAGATACTAGTTTTTCACTTATTCGATGACCTTGACCTTAGTTTTGGATCAAGGTCAAAACAAAACCTCTCGGTTCTGCGCATCAATCACGCCTAACGATTGAAGAAGAAAAAAATGAAAAATTTCAAAAATTGCGACCTGTATCGCGAAACAAAAAAATGTTAACTAACAAACATACATATATACATACATCCAAACATACGAGATGCCCATGAGGACATGGGTGAACTTGGCTAACAGTGTCGGAAACTTTTTAAAATTTCAATATTGACCCAAAATTGACCAAGTTACTCTAGATTTATCGATAAACTATGATTCAGAGGCTGACACAAGGAAAAGCATATTTTCATATTTAATAGTACCGCGGCCTCCCGTACTTGTCGCGCTACGCACCCCGCACCCACGAGCGAGAGCAGATTCCTTTGTTCAGCGCGAGAGGCAGGCTGTTGTAAACAAGCCAGCGCCGAGCCATCAGAAATGACACCAACTGTACTTCAAACTTACTTTATGAGAGAACTGTCATATATTTTGAGCAGAAAATTTTACACCTGTGTTCAAAATTGAATGGGCTTCCCTCTAGCGCCGACAAATTTACGATACGACCATTCACGTCGGACGAACGACGCTATAACTTAAGATTTGAGTACTGTTTTTGCTTTGATTCGTTCGAAACCGGAAGTGACGCAACCGATATCAATAAATTTTGCGGATTAGATTCGCGCTGTTCATGTCAACATCTGATTAAATTTTTATCACCATTGAACTGATATTTACGATTTTATTAGCAATCGAAAATTTGACGAAAATTGACTAACTGAAATTTGCTTTTTCAACTCAACGCGCTTTGAAAACGACAAATATATTGATTGCATATGTCAATTATGAAAGTTTGGTAATTCCATCAGCTTTCAGAAAATGTAAATTTTGTTACGATCGGACCATAATTAATGAATCTATTGCGAAATTAAAAAGTTTAGAGATTTTGGCTACCAGAAATTTTCGACCTGCTACGATTTTTGTTACGATGCATTATTTACAACTAAGTATATTTAGAAAAAGTTTACAATTACATTACACTTTCAGAATATGTTGACTGTATTGATATTTAATTGTTAAGCATGGACATATTGAGCATTGAACTTGGGTCATTTTTTTAAAACTTTGATGCTTTCGTGACCGAAAGTGACGTCATCGACATCCACAATATTTTAGGATACGTCTTAGTATGTTGCGGATAACATATAAACCAATTTTTATTACCATCGGACATGTATTGACGGTTTTATAAGCGTTCGAAATATTCATGAAATATTTGTTGACATTTGGAATGATACCACGATTTTTCGACCTGGGGGGCTTGGGAAAACCGTTGGTTGGATGGTCCAATATATGAATAAAAAAAGTTTGCAATTGGAATGAGCTACACGATGATGTAAATTATGTAACGATCCTACCATTATTAACGGAGTTATTCGAGATACTAGTTTTTCACTTATTCGATGACCTTGACCTTAGTTTTGGGTCAAGGTCAAAACAAAACCTCTCGGTTCTGCGCATTATTCATGCCTAGCGATTGAAGAAAAAATCAATTGAAAATATCAAAAATTGCGACCTGTATCGCGAAACAAAAAAATGTTTACAAACATCCAAACATCCAAGTTAACAAACTTACAAACGCGACTGACCAACGTAACTTGGCGTTATGATTACGCCAAGTTAACAAACATACATACCGGGCCGATCGCCATAACTTGGCTCTGAGCCAAGTTGACAAGAAAACCATTATGATTGCAAAGTGATTCATTGGAAATGAAAAATCATAAGGCACAAATCACCATTACGTTATCATCGTTATGATGTCAGTGGGAACAATCGATAGCCAAGAGTGATAAAGAAGTATTGACTGGTATAGTTGCGTTTGCTGTGTGTTGCATCGATATGCTAAATTTTTGAGGGGACATACATTTTGACCGTCAATTGGACTGGTTCGTGTTGCAGCTTGCCGGCTTCACGCAAAGTGAGCTGGCAGCAGCGGCGAACTTTGTGAGACTATCAACCTTAAACATTCATTCAGAAGCCAAACAACATTAAGCAATAAAAAATCCGTATCAATCAATAATAAACAAAATTACTATGGGTTTATCAATCATGTTGAGTGTTTAGCTCTTGTTGGCACCTGTAATACTTATAAAATATAAAATAACTATCTATCATTAGACTTCCATGCCAGAGGCCGGTGTTCAAATCCAGTACACGGTCATAATTTTTTTTCCCAATTTTCGTGCCACAACAATTATTTCATCTAAATTCAATAGAACACGATTCGTGCTGTCGATGACAACAGCTGAGCAGACTTTTATCATTATAGAACTGATATTTACGATTTTATTAGCAATCGAAAATTTGACGAAAATTGACTGAGTGAAATTTGTTTTTTCAACTCAACGCGCTTTGAAAACGACGAATATTTTGATAGCATATGTCAATTATTAAAGTTTAGCAATTGTATCAGCTTTTAGATAATGTTAATTTTGTTACGATCGGACGATAATTAGTGAATTTATTGCGAAATAAAAAAGTTTAGAGATTTTGGTTACCAGAAATTTTCGACCTGCTACAATTTTTTTAACAATGCATTATTTACAACTAAGTATATTTAGAAAAAGTTTACAATTACATTACACTTTCAGAATATCTAAACTGTTTTTAAATGGAATTCGAATGCATGGACGTATTGAGCATTGAACTTGAGTCATTTTTTGAAAACTTTGATGCTTTCGTGACCGGAAGTGACGTCATCGACATTCATGATTTTATTAGGACACGTCTTGGTATGATGCGGAGAACATGTGAACCAAATTTTATTACCATCGGACATGTATTAACGGTTTTATAGGCGCTCAAAATATTCAGGAAACTTATATTGCCATTTGGACCGATACCACGTTTTTTTTTTTTTTCGACCTTAGGCGCGCTTTGGGAAAACCGTCGGTGCGATAGCCCATATGGCATTAGAAAAAAGTTGCAATTTGAATGAGCTACACGATGGTGTAAATTTTGTAACGATCCGACCATTATTAACGGAGTTATTCGAGGTACTAGTTTTTCACATATTCGATGACCTTGACCTTAGTTTTGGGTCAAGGTCAAAACAAAACCTCTCGGTTCTGCGCATCATTGGTCCCTACCATTTAAAAAAAAAAATCTGAAAAATATTAAAAATTGCGATCTGTATCGCGAAACAAAAAAATGTTAACAAACATCCATACATACATACATACATACTTACAAACCGGGCCGATCGCCATAACTTGGCTTCGAGCCAAGTTAACAAGTAGGCTTTAATTTATGAGAGAGCATGCCAGAGACCCAGAACCAGACCAGTGGACCCCAAGTGACAGGACAGTAAACATGAATGACCATGTGAACCCTAGTGTGTATACAGCGTATGTAAATACCGTAGAAATCACTGAAAAAATGCATCACTACCATTTCTCCCTCCCTACCCCCTCGGACCCCGCGTCAACCACACTGGCATATGCATGCACCGATGCGGTGTACTTCTATTTCATCGCTCATTCTTCCAAAATTAACTGAATCGACAATATGTCACAAAGCCTGCATAATCAACTCTAATTTATTGAATATATAAATACAATTACTGAACTTTAGTGTGATACATTAAGGTTGACAATTGCTTACCAACGACAGGCTTGATATTTTCCCGATCAGAAACACCGCAAACATTGACAGACGCTGCCATCTTGCCATCTTGCTGGAACTACTTTCGGCTCAATCCCATGATTCTTAGAGCGAGTTATGCGAAAGGTCAGTGCGAGAGAGCGCGCCACATTTCGGGCGAAAATGCCTCTGCGCTGTACACATCTTTGACACCTACAATATTTTTAAAAAAATTCGAAAATACATTAACAATTGCGACCTGTATCGTGAGACCAAAAAAAGGTTAACAACGATTGATTCTAAAGCTGACCGACGTTAAACGCAATAGACCCGTGAAACCAAGGGGGAACTTGGCGAACTTTATCAAGAAGTTCGAAAAATTTCCGAATCCCCTTTGTGTTCATGGGCCTCTTGTTAGTTTGTTTTGCAGTTGCGAAGCTTAATAAAAGTACTTTTTCTTTCTGAATCGTTAGTTTTGTATATGATTTGGGATCATTAATTTTGGTATATGAATTGGTGAACTTTATAAAAAAAATTATATGAATGGGTCTTTTTTCAAAGGATTGGGTATGTAAATGGTTCCCTTTTCTCACTTTGGCTTGGTATAGATATGGTCCGGTTTTCGTTTCCCATGGCGGCTCACCTCTACCCTTATCCAAGGAGAACCCCCCCCCCCCCGGGCATCTATATACGCGGTGGGGTGAGGGGGGGGGGGGATGTTACCAAGTCCGCACAACAAAAAAGGTGTGTTTTTAGTACCATAACTTTAATGATATTAGGTCATTTTCATAATTTGAAAAAACTCTATTTGTAGAATAAGACATGAATAGAAGGTTCCTTGGTGCTCAAAAATCGATCGCTTAATTGTAGAGTATTACCAATAGGCAGCTATAGTGACCTGTGAGTAGTGTGACTCGCTGGATGCCGAGGCCTATGCCGTTATACATATATATTTACTTAGTTTACACGCTTATATAAATGAACTCTGAAAAAGTGTCGCCAATGTTTCGTGTTGCCGCGTCCTTCAAATCAAGGGTGAAGCGTTTGTTGTCAGAATAAAATTCCGACATCTTGTTTGATTGAATTCTTATGGCGCTGAACGACTGCTAAATAAATACTCAATTATTTTCGCCACTCGCGATCTCAGGGATGCTTCTTTAACTGAAATTCGAGTAATCCAATCGAAAAATGGAAACCGAAACTAAACCCCTTTTCCATTTTGGTTTGTAAGTTAGTGAAATCTAAAATAGGGAAACAAAAATGGAATGTATGCCCATTTTCCAAATGTGTTGGCCAAGTACTAAAATAGAAAATGGGTTGCTGAACCATTTTCCATTTGCATTTGTGAAATGAAAAAAACGAATTAACGGTATATACCTTGATTCCACACTGACCGCATTCACATCCGTCACCAACGCAATCATTTTGAGAAGCGTTTTGGTGCACAACGGTTGCCTGTGGCCGG
>JAXDRA010001012.1:0-19032 GCA_034190875.2 Urechis unicinctus
GTATGGGCAGTGTAGATGGGACTCTGTGCGGAGATGATGGGCGAGGAAGACACGGAAGTGGACAAGAGAGGGAGATCTGCCAAAGTCATTGCCCCCATCTGCAAACAAACGAGGAAAGCAAATATGAATAAGGGATCCACAAGAGTAAATGATATTCATATAGAATCAAAACTTTCATAGTGAAATTAAGACGGATATAATAAGCAATCAAATCAGCTGCACATATTCATTGTTCATTTCTAATGAAAATGACCCGTACCTGATCGTTTAGTTCTTGAGGCTGCCGCGTGACATGTGTCGTCTACCACTAGCTCGCAGGGATGCAGTTCTTCTAATGATGGTCTCACGCCACACTGGACTGGTGACATAGCAGAATGACTGCCATGGCAACGACCAATAGAAGCAAGAAGACGCTGACGCCAGTGACTACAAAGAAGCTCTCTTGGTACCAGTCATTCGTTGCTGTTTCGCTAGTCACATGAGTAGGAGTGGTAGCAGACTGCATACAGACTGAGTCACGAGCTGTTGGGTTGTCACAGTGAGGCGTATAGAAGTACACCTTACTCGTTGAACCCACTCCTTGCAACTCGACCCAGTACTTGGAGTTGTAACGTAACGTCGTCAATTACCAGGCTGGATTTCTGGAAACAAAAAACGCAGATGAAAACATATTACTTATAACTACTAATGGTAAGTTCAGCTACGACCAAGTTCTTAGTTCATAGATTGCATGATTGGGCTGTACAGGAAGATATGCCGGAGATATGTACCTCAGACAGTGACTCGAAGACTGTAGACCAGGGACCGTGGGGTTGGTCACAGGCGTTCTCAGCGCCGCATTCGTCTCTTTTCCAGCTGATGACATAGTCACTGCCAGCTACAGATTCCCACTTCACTGAACACAGGAGAGCTCCGTCCTCGCTCTGTCTCAGCTCCACCTGGACCTGCAGATCCTCAGCTAGTGCGGGGGCAGCTGTGACCTGGACCTCTTCTAGGGTGGAAGAGGAATCATGTTCAGCGTAGTTAATACATGTAGTCAGGTCGCCCATCATAGTTGTTGAAGAAGCTGTCGTAGTCGATATCGTAATCTGGATTGGGAAAAGCCAAAATATTGATCACCATCGCTCTTCCACACAATGGCTAGCGTGTGGGACATCTACCGCATAAGCAAAGCGAACATATCACAAAGATCATATTTAAGAAATCTAGCTCACCATAATCTGCTTCTTGAGCCGGGTAGAATGGGGTGTCCACGGCGATGATACCGTCAGCAGTAATGGCGGCCACCGTTGAACTGAAGACCCACATACAGATGATGTGGACCCTCAATCTGCGCAGCGTTGTCCTGTTGTCTGAAATCAAACAAATTCCATAAGTAATTGACCTAAACACAAATGAGTCACTACCACGTGATGATGTGATAACCTAGCTTACATTTATTGAACATAGCAATATCCTCGACTTACCGACACGAATTGCTGCCACTTGAAGTTGCTTTCATCCCTCCAGAACGCTGTGTATACGATGGGAGCATCGAGCGCCACCTGGTGGCCATCCTTCAACACTGGTGTCTGCCAGGGTCAAGGTCACGTAAGACTCGTCCTCGATGATGACGTCAACGGGGTTAGGGTAGGGAGTACGACGAGAAGTCGGGTGACAAGTGTCTGTAGACAAACCAGAAATAGCCCATTCTCATTAATACATATGACAAATACATGATTTATTCAAATGGCGGGGATATTGACTTTGCAATTACAATGAAGTATTGTTGGGAACTTACGATAATTGGACGACAAACATTGTCGCACACGATGTCTGGCATCCTGCAGGCTGAAAAGCAATAAGGACACTCATTAAAGTAAAGTCATTACAACATGCGTATGTTGCTTTCATATAGCCAACATCTGATCATCAGTCACAATAAACACGTGCTGAACTTACACATATCGACTGAGAATATCCCGCTTCCTGACAGACTGGAGCCCAAGAGACAGTATCCAACATCAGCTTCTCGCACACTTCCCAGCACTGAAACAGAGCAGAAAGTCAAATTGAAAATTTCATATATTTCAGTAAGAACCAATCTTAAAAATAACGGGGAAAAACAATACTGTACAAATATGAATATGTTTTTCCATTGGACTTACCATGAAGCAGTTGTCATCGTGAGAAAACAACCCTCCTGCGTCTGTTCAGGCAGACTAGCCCCAAACTCTACCAAGCACGTCGCTTGGCAGCGTGATATCATGACCCAATCCTTCTCAGATGCGGCGGCCACACTGGACCAACTTGTGGATGTACAAAACCATCCAAACTGCGACCAACGCTAACGACAAAACATACTGTTGTAATGTAGAAGTTGTGACTGGGTGTAGAAGAAAACGGTGGAGCTCTTTCAATGTGCTTTCGTGCAGAGACGAGTGCTATATGACAATGGACGATCAGCAGCGCTCTATATAGGGTCGTTCTGGGGTGGTGCGTCATGACGCGTCGCGCTGCCTAATGACGCGCTGGTGACGCGTTAAGCCACGAGTAGACACGTTAAGCAGTGAGTCGACAAGTTGATTGGCTTTAGAGAGAAACTTAACAAGCTTTCACGCCTGCTGGTCTTCGATCTCACCCGTTAAGCTTGTGGTCAAGGGAGTTTCAATTCAGCGCCAAATGCATAAGCTTTCAGCATGCTGCACAAATTGGTATATCGCCATTAATGACAGCAAAACGACAGAGTTCTGTGATAGCCATACATATTAAATGACCGAAATTCCACCACATATCCATGATCACGATTCTCTCCCCATACACAAGGATATTCAAAACCATAAGACAGGCAATACGAATTAATTGCTGCAACCCTCGGGATTTCAAAATCGAACCAATAATTGTCCAGTGTAACCCATTGCGATATCACAACAATTCTTTTCCTTCTATCTCTTTTCACCACGTTGCAATACGATGTCACATGTCACGGATGGGTAATCGTAACCAAGCAGTTTTGTAGATAAAAATGAGTTTATTATTCCAATTAACAATAACTATAACGGCAAGAACAAACTTAACAGTTGTCAAATATCACGACCAAATCTATGCACGCAGGTGAGCTTTGGATTACAGGCACGAGCCAAAGAGGTCATCTACACAACCATGCCGCTCTCGTCAATGTCCACATAACACTCATCAGGTTTACTGGCAGAATCAGAGAAAAATGCCCCCGGCATTTTGCAGTCCATGGAAATCTGGCAGTGGGATGGCATCACTGGTGTATGGGCAGTGTAGATGGGACTCTGTGCGGAGATGATGGGCGAGGAAGACACGGAAGTGGACAAAGAGAGGGAGATCTGCCAAAGTCATTGCCCCATCTGCAAAACAAACGAGGAAAGCAAATATGAATAAGGGATCCACAAGAGTAAATGATATTCATATAGAATCAAAACTTTCATAGTGAAATTAAGACGGATATAATAAGCAATCAAATCAGCTGCACATATTCATTGTTCATTTCTAATGAAAATGACCCGTACCTGATCGTTTAGTCTTGAGGCTGCCCGCGTGACATGTGTCGTCTACCACTAGCTCGCAGGGATGCAGTTCTTCTAATGATGGTCTCACGCACACTGGACTGGTGACATAGCAGAATGACTGCCATGGCAACGACCAATAGAAGCAAGAAGACGCTGACGCCAGTGACTACAAAGAAGCTCTCTTGGTACCAGTCATTCGTTGCTGTTTCGCTAGTCACATGAGTAGGAGTGGTAGCAGACTGCATACAGACTGAGTCACGAGCTGTTGGGTTGTCACAGTGAGGCGTATAGAAGTACACCTTACTCGTTGAACCCACTCCTTGCAACTCGACCCAGTACTTGGAGTTGTACGTAACGTCGTCAATTACCAGGCTGGATTTCTGGAAACAAAAAACGCAGATGAAAAACATATTACTTATAACTACTAATGGTAAGTTCAGCTACGACCAAGTTCTTAGTTCATAGATTGCATGATTGGGCTGTACAGGAAGATATGCCGGAGATATGTACCTCAGACAGTGACTCGAAGACTGTAGACCAGGGACCGTGGGGTTGGTCACAGGCGTTCTCAGCGCCGCATTCGTCTCTTTTCCAGCTGATGACATAGTCACTGCCAGCTACAGATTCCCACTTCACTGAACACAGGAGAGCTCCGTCCTCGCTCTGTCTCAGCTCCACCTGGACCTGCAGATCCTCAGCTAGTGCGGGGGCAGCTGTGACCTGGACCTCTTCTAGGGTGGAAGAGGAATCATGTTCAGCGTAGTTAATGTAGTCAGGTCGCCCATCATAGTTGTTGAAGAAGCTGTCGTAGTCGATATCGTAATCTGGATTGGGAAAAGCCAAAATATTGATCACCATCGCTCTTCCACACAATGGCTAGCGTGTGGGACATCTACCGCATAAGCAAAGCGAACATATCACAAAGATCATATTTAAGAAATCTAGCTCACCATAATCTGCTTCTTGAGCCGGGTAGAATGGGGTGTCCACGGCGATGATACCGTCAGCAGTAATGGCGGCCACCTTGAACTGAAGACCCACATACAGATGATGTGGACCCTCAATCTGCGCAGCGTGTCCTGTTGTCTGAAATCAAACAATTCCATAAGTAATTGACCTAAACACAAATGAGTCACTACCACGTGATGATGTGATAACCTAGCTTACATTTATTGAACATAGCAATATCCTCGACTTACCGACACGAATTGCTGCCACTTGAAGTTGCTTTCATCCCTCCAGAACGCTGTGTATACGATGGGAGCATCGAGCGCCACCTGGTGGCCATCCTTCAACACTGGTGTCTGCCAGGTCAAGGTCACGTAAGACTCGTCCTCGATGATGACGTCAACGGGGTTAGGGTAGGAGTACGACGAGAAGTCGGGTGACAAAGTGTCTGTAGACAAACCAGAAATAGCCCATTCTCATTAATACATATGACAAATACATGATTTATTCAAATGGCGGGGATATTGACTTTGCAATTACAATGAAGTATTGTTGGAACTTACGATAATTGGACGACAACATTGTCGCACACGATGTCTGGCATCCTGCAGGCTGAAAAGCAATAAGGACACTCATTAAAGTAAAGTCATTACAACATGCGTATGTTGCTTTCATATAGCCAACATCTGATCATCAGTCACAATAAACACGTGCTGAACTTACACATATCGACTGAGAATATCCCGCTTCCTGACAGACTGGAGCCCAAGAGACAGTATCCAACATCAGCTTCTCGCACACTTCCCAGCACTGAAACAGCAGAAAGTCAAATTGAAAATTTCATATATTTCAGTAAGAACCAATCTTAAAAATAACGGGAAAAACAATACTGTACAAATATGAATATGTTTTTCCATTGGACTTACCATGAAGCAGTTGTCATCGTGAGAACAACCCTCCTGCGTCTGTTCAGGCAGACTAGCCCCAAACTCTACCAAGCACGTCGCTTGGCAGCGTGATATCATGACCCAATCCTTCTCAGATGCGGCGGCCACACTGGACCAACTTGTGGATGTACAAACCATCCAAACTGCGACCAACGCTAACGACAACATACTGTGTAGAAGTTGTGACTGGTGTAGAAGAAAACGGTGGAGCTCTTTCAATGTGCTTTCGTGCAGAGACGAGTGCTATATGACAATGGACGATCAGCAGCGCTCTATATAGGGTCGTTCTGGGGTGGTGCGTCATGACGCGTCGCGCTGCCTAATGACGCGCTGGTGACGCGTTAAGCCACGAGTAGACACGTTAAGCAGTGAGTCGACAAGTTGATTGGCTTTAGAGAAACTTAACAAGCTTTCACGCCTGCTGGTCTTCGATCTCACCCGTTAAGCTTGTGGTCAAGGGAGTTTCAATTCAGCGCCAAATGCATAAGCTTTCAGCATGCTGCACAAATTGGTATATCGCCATTAATGACAGCAAAACGACAGATTCTGTGATAGCCATACATATTAAATGACCGAAATTCCACCACATATCCATGATCACGATTCTCTCCCCATACACAAGGATATTCAAACCATAAGACAGGCAATACGAATTAATTGCTGCACCCTCGGGATTTCAAAATCGAACCAATAATTGTCCAGTGTAACCCATTGCGATATCACAACAATTCTTTTCCTTCTATCTCTTTTCACCACGTTGCAATACGATGTCACATGTCACGGATGGGTAATCGTAACCAAGCAGTTTTGTAGATAAAAATGAGTTTATTCCAATTAACAATAACTATAACGGCAAGAACAAACTTAACAGTTGTCAAATATCACGACCAAATCTATGCACGCAGGTGAGCTTTGGATTACAGGCACGAGCCAAAGAGGTCATCTACACAACCATGCCACTCTCGTCAATGTCCACATAACACTCATCAGGTTTACTGGCAGAATCAGAGAAAAATGCCCCCGGCATTTTGCAGTCCATGGAAATCTGGCAGTGGGCTGGCTCACTGGTGTATGGGCAGTGTAGATGGGATCTCTCTGTGCGGAGATGATGGGCGAGGAAGACACGGAAGTGGACAAAGAGAGGGAGATCTGCCAAAGTCATTGCCCCATCTGCAAATGAACAAACGAGGAAAGCAAATAGGAATAAGGGGCAGGACCACAAGAGTTGGGTTGTCACAGTGAGGCGTGGCAACGACTAATATAGAAGTACACCTTACTCGTTGAACCCACTCCTTGTATACAACTCGACCCAGTACTTTGGAGTTGTACGTAACGTCGTCAATTACCAGGCTGGATTTCTGGAAACAAAAAACGCAGATGAAAACATATTACTTATAACTACTAATGGTAAGTTCAGCTATGACCAAGTTCTTAGTTCATAGATTGCATGATTGGGCTGTACAGGAAGATATGCCGGAGATATGTACCTCAGACAGTGACTCGAAGACTGTAGACCAGGGACCGTGGGGTTGGTCACAGGCGTTCTCAGCGCCGCATTCGTCTCTTTTCCAGCTGATGACATAGTCACTGCCAGCTACAGATTCCCACTTCACTGAACACAGGAGAGCTCCGTCCTCGCTCTCTCTCAGCTCCACCTGGACCTGCAGATCCTCAGCTAGTGCGGGGGCAGCTGTGACCTGGACCTCTTCTAGGGTGGAAGAGGAATCATGTTCAGCGTAGTTAATGTAGTCAGGTCGCCCATCATAGTTTGTTGAAGAAGCTGTCGTAGTCGATATCGTAATCTGGATTGGGAAAAGCCAAAATATTGATCACCATCGCTCTTCCACACAATGGCTAGCGTGTGGGACATCTACCGCATAAGCAAAGCGAACATATCACAAAGATCATATTTAAGAAATCTAGCTCACCATAATCTGCTTCTTGAGCCGGGTAGAATGGGGTGTCCACGGCGATGATACCGTCAGCAGTAATGGCGGCCACCTTGAACTGAAGACCCACATACAGATGATGTGGACCCTCAATCTGCGCAGCGTGTCCTGTTGTCTGAAATCAAAACAAATTCCATAAGTAATTGACCTAAACACAAATGAGTCACTACCACGTGATGATGTGATAACCTAGCTTACATTTATTGAACATAGCAATATCCTCGACTTTACCGACACGAATTGCTGCCACTTGAAGTTGCTTTCATCCCTCCAGAACGCTGTGTATACGATGGGAGCATCGAGCGCCACCTGGTGGCCATCCTTCAAAACTGGTGTCTGCCAGGTCAAGGTCACGTAAGACTCGTCCTCGATGATGACGTCAACGGGGGTTAGGGTAGGAGTACGACGAGAAGTCGGGTGACAAAGTGTCTGTAGACAAACCAGAAATAGCCCATTCTCATGAATACATATGACAAATACATGATTTATTCAAATGGCGGGGATATTGACTTTTGCAATTACAATGAAGTATTGTTGGAACTTACGATAATTGGACGACAACATTGTCGCACACGATGTCTGGCATTCCTGCAGGCTGAAAAGCAATAAGGACACTCATTAAAGTAAAGTCATTACAACATGCGTATGTTGCTTTCATATAGCCAACATCTGATCATCAGTCACAATAAAACACGTGCTGGTGAACTTACACATATCGACTGAGAATATCCCGCTTCCTGACAGACTGGAGCCCAAGAGAGACAGTATCCAACATCAGCTTCTCGCACACTTCCCAGCACTGAAACAGCAGAAAGTCAAATTGAAAATTTCATATATTTCAGTAAGAACCAATCTTAAAAATAACGGGAAAAACAATACTGTACAAATATGAATATGTTTTTCCATTGGACTTACCATGAAGCAGTTGTCATCGTGAGAACAACCCTCCTGCGTCTGTTCAGGCAGACTAGCCCCAAACTCTACCAAGCACGTCGCTTGGCAGCGTGATATCATGACCCAATCTTCTCAGATGCGCGGCGGCCACACTGGACCAACTTGTGGATGTACAAAACCATCCAAAACTGCGACCAACGCTAACGACAACATACTGTGTAGAAGTTGTGACTGGTGTGAGAAGAAAAAACGGTTTGGAGCTCTTTCAATGTGGCTTTCGTGCAGAGACGAGTGCTATATGACAATGGACGATCAGCAGCGCTCTATATAGGGTCGTTCTGGGGGTGGTGCGTCATGACGCGTCGCGCGACTGCCTAATGACGCGCTGGTGACGCGGTTAAGCCACGAGTAGACACGTTAAGCAGTGAGTCGACAAGTTGATTGGCTTTAGAGAAACTTAACAAGCTTTCACGCCTGCTGGTCTTCGATCTCACCCGTTAAGCTTGTGGTCAAGGGAGTTTCAATTCAGCGCCAAATGCATAAGCTTTCAGCATGCTGCACAAATTGGTATATCGCCATTAATGACAGCAAAACGACAGATTCTGTGATAGCCATACATATTAAATGACCGAATTTAATTCAATCCACCACATATCCATGATCACGATTCTCTCCCCATACACAAGGATATTCAAACCCATAAGACAGGCAATACGAATAATTGCTGCACCCTCGGGATTTCAAAATCGAACCAATAATTGTCCAGTGTAACCATTGCGATATCACAACAATTCTTACCCTTCTATCTTTTCACCATCCGTTCACACGTTGCAATACGATGTCACATGTCACGGATGGGCGTAATCGTAACCAAGCAGTTTTGTAGATAAAAATGAGTTTATTCCAATTAACAAAACTATAACGGCAAGAACAAACTTAACCGTTTGTCAAATATCACGACCAAATTCTATGCACGCAGGGGAGCTTTGGGGATTACAGCACCTTCCCGAGGTCCTACAAGACCATCTCGCTTTCTCGTCAATGTACACATAACACTTCCCCCTCTACTTACAGAATCAGAGAAAAATGCCCCCGGCCTCTTGCAGTCCATTGAAATCCTTTCAGTCCACTGACCCCCTCTTCGGTGTCCTCATTCAGAATGGGACTCATCTCCTTCCTTCCATCAACAACGAGACCGGAATGGACAATATATGGAGATCTGGCAAAGTCACCCTCTCCACCCCCTTTTATTTCTGTGGTCAAGCAAATCCACTCTTAAGGATCCACAAGAGTGTTCCTCCTCCAATCCGCTCCCCCCTACCTCTCAATTTTACTTTTTTTCCTCCCCCCCCCCTCTTCCTTTATTGGCCCCCCACTTTTACGCCTCCACCTTCCTCCCCTCCTCCCCCCCTCGCCCTCTCCTGTTCGGCATTACTCCCCATCCAGTTTCCACCCCCCACGCCCTCCCCTCTTTACCCCTTCCAGTTTGCCTACACTACTTCTCCACTCCCCTCCCCACTTATTGCTTCCTCCTCTTCCCTCTTCCTTTTGCCAATACTCCCTCTCACCCTTCTCCTCTCGCGTTTTTCTCCCTATCTCTCTCCTCCACCCCCCCCCCCTTTTTCTTCCTCTTTCTCTCCTCCTCCACCTTCCTCCTCTGTTCTTCCCCCGTATCTCCCTATCCTCTTGCGTTTGTGTCACAGTTCGCTTCGCTTTCCACCTTTCCCCCCCTCCTTCTCGAACTTCACTCCTTGCAAACTTCCCCCTCTTACTTGGTCTGTTTCTAACCCCCTGTTTTCCCTTATCTTACTTTCTGGAAAAACAAAAAACTCCTCTGAAAAACATCTGCCTTATAACTACTAATGGTAAGTTCAGCTAACGACCCGGCTTTTACTTCATACTTTTCGTGATTGGGGGTCCAGGAGATATGCCGCCCCTCAGTACTCAGCCAGTGACTCGAAGAATGTAGACCTCGTACCGTGGGGTTGGGTCACAGATTTACTTATGCTTCGCTTTCCTGTCTTCACCCCCATCTTTACATAGTCACTTCCAGCTACCAGATTCCCAATCCCCGGTCACAGGGAGAGCTCCTTCCGCGCTCTCTATCGCTCAATCAGCCTACCTGCACCTCCTCAGCTAAGTTCGGGGTCCAGCTATGAACCTGGACCTCTATCTTTGTGGAAGAGGATTCATATTCAGTGTACTTCATGTAGTCAGGTCTCCCATGATAGTTGCTCCCTTTATTTCCTAGCGCTATAGTAATCTGCTTCCGTGTCTATCCAAAAATATCTGATTCCCCATCGCTGTTCGACACAATCGGCTTTCTTTTCTCGACTTTAACTCCGCCATCCTCAAAGCGAAACTATCACAAGATAAGGTTATCAACCAACCCCGCGTTCATCCCCGATGTATCAGCCTTTGATATCATAGCCTCTGGGGGTGTTTCCCCGTGCGATGATTATTCTTAGAAGTATCTGGCAGGCTAACCTTGAACTCCCATAAGCACATACTTTTTTTGTGGACACTCGTCCCCCCCTGCGTGTCTCCTTCTGAAATCCGTCAAATTCCATAAGTCTTCCGCCCTAACCTTTAATGCGTGAGTTCACCTGATGATGTGGATAACACCTTTTGTTCCCCTTGTCTTGATTGAACATTCCCACTATCTTCGGACCTACCGACACGCCATGCTTGCGCACTTGAAGTTGCTTTCCATACCTCCATACTTCTTTCCTCCCCCTTCCCCCCAGCGAGCCCCATCTCCTCTCCCCTCCTTCCCCCCCTCCGTGTCTCCCACTTCAAGTCCCTTTTTCCCCGTCCTCGCTGACGACTTCACTCGGGGTTTCTCTAGCCTCCCCCCCCTTTTCGGGTGACACCGTGTCTGTAGACCTTCCAGAAATAGCCCCCTTTCATTTCTTCTTTTTCAAATGCCTGATTGATTCAAATGGCCCTTTTCTCCTCCTGTTTCCTTGTTCCCAATTTCCCATTGTTGGAACTTTCCGCTCCTTGGCTTCCCCACTCTCGCCCCCTATTCCTCTCATCCAGTTGTCTTTTTCCCGCCCCTCCTTGACACCCATTCCTCTGTCCCCCTTCCCCCCCCGCCCTCCTTCGCCCCCATATAGCCTCCTTCCCCATTCTTCAGTTGCAATTTTCCCAGTGCTGAACTTCCCCCCCTCCCTGAGAGATCCCCATCCTCTCCAGACTGGAGCCCAAAGAGGACAGTATCCGAACCACTCCCATTTCGCACCATCCAGCTCTTGCCCGCCCCAGAAAGTCCTTCTCTCTCCCTTCTCCCTATAATTCTCTAAGAACCCCCCTCTCATAACGGGAGAAAAACCCTCCTGTACTCTTTTCTCATCCTTTTCTTTTTTCCTCTTACCCCCCCCTCTCCCCTCCTCGTGAGAACTACTCCTATTTCGTCTGTTCAGGACAGGACGAGGCCCCAAACTTCTACCAAGCCCTTTTCTATTAGCAGCCGTTCTTCTCATCTCCCAATCTTCTCTGAGGCGGCGGGCCACACTCGTTTCTTCCTCCGGATTTTCAAACCACCAAACCGCCCCCAAACCCTAACCACCACTTCCTGTTGTTTCCTCCTGACTCATCCTGTTGAATGAAAACTTCCCAACTCTCAAGTTCTTTTCTTGCTATCCTTTTGGCCACGTTGCATGGACGATAGCAGACGCGCGAGATTAGGGTCGGACAGGGGGGGCGTATAACGCAAGCAAGCTTTTGTAGATGAAAAATAAGGCTTATTCCACAAGCACGAATAGGACACGTTAAACGGCAAGTCGACAAACTAACCAGGGCTCAAAAGAGAACGAACAAAATTATGGCAGAGCCAGGTGAGCTTTGGGATTACAGGCACGAAGCAAAGAGGTCTCAAAACAACAATCAGCTGCTCTAGTTCATAAGCGTGTCCAGCATGCTGCATCATCAGGTTTATCTGCAGAACATCAGAGCAAAATGCCCCCGGATTGTGGATAGCCATACATATTAAATGATCTGAAATTCCCACCACATGATCCATGATCACTGGTGTCTTGGGGGCAGTGTAGATGGATATCTGTGCGGACCATAAAGACACGATACGAAGGGACAGCTGAAACGTCGGGAGTTTTAAAGAGACACCATAATTGCCCAGTGTAACCCCCCCCCATTAGTCATGCCCCATCTTTGCAAACAAAACGAGGGAAGCAAATATGCAATAAGATTGATCACAAGAGTAAATGATGGGGTATATAGTTAACTCAAGCAAGTGTTATAGTGAAATTAAGACGGTATAATAATCGAACAATCCACTATAGCTGCACATATTCAATGTTCACAGTTGTCTAATGAAATGACCAGTACCTATGCACGCAGTTTAGATTTGGATTACAGGCATGCCGCCGTGAGGATTGGTCATTACACAAACCATGCTACTCTCGTTCAATGTCCACATTGCAGTCATCAGGGTCTAATGATGGTATCAGAGAGACCACGGCCCCTGGTGACATAGCAGTCCATAGAAACTGGCAGGGCGGCAAACGACATCACTGAAGCACATGAAGTGACGATGACCTCAGTGACTACAAAGAAGCTTCTTGCGAGGAGGGGGGAAGTCATTCGTTGCTGTTTCAGCTAGGTCAAATTTGCCAGTAGGAGTTTTCCCTCCCGGGTAGCAGACGAGCCATTACAGATATGAGTCACCGAGCTGTTGAGTTCGTCTGTCACAGTGAGGCGTTATAGATAGTACACCGTACTCGGTGAACCCACTCCTTGCCAACTCGATCCCAGTACTTGGAGTGTGCTTAAGTAACGTCGTCAAATTACCAGGCTGGATTTCTGGAAACAAAAAACCGCAGATGAAAAACAGATTACTTATAACTACTAATGGTAAGTTCAGCTACGACTAAAAGTGCTTAGTTCATAGATTAGTCGCATGATTGGATGATACAAGGAAGATATGCCGGAGATGAGATATGTACCTCAGGACAGTGACTCGAAGACTGTAGACCAGGGACCGTGGGGTTGGTCACAGGCGTTCTCAGCGCCGCACTCGTCTCGTTTCCAGATGATGGACATTAGGTCACTGCCAGCTACAAGATTTCCCTTCTACTGAACACAGGAGACGTCTCGTCCTCGCTCTGTCTCAGCTCACACCTGGACATGCAGATCCTCAGCTACAGTGAGGGGGCAGCTGTTGACCGGGACCTATTCTAGGGTGGAAGAGGAAATCATGCGTCAGCCATAGTTAATGTAGTCAGGTCGCCCAATCAGAGGTTGTGGAAGACACAGCTGTCGTAGTCGATATCGTAAATGGATTGATGGGAAAGAGCCAAAATATTGATCACCATCGCTCTTCCACACAATGGCTAGCGTGTGGGGACATCTACCGCCACTATAAGCAAAGCCGAAAATATCACAAAGATCATATTTAAGAATATCTAGCTCACCATAATCTGCTTCTTGAGCCGGGTATAGAATGGGGTCTGCTCACGGCGATGATACCGTCAGCATAATGGCGGCCACCTTGAAATGAAAGACCCAAATACTGTATGATGTGGACACCTCAATCTGCGCAGTTGTGTCCTGTTGTCTGTGACAATCAAACAAATTCCATAAGTAATCCTGCCAACCTAAACACAAATGAGTCACTACCACGTTGATGATGTGATAATTCCTAGCTTACATTTATGAACCATAGCCAATATCCCTCGACTGTACCGACACGAATTGCTGCCACCTTTGAAGTTGCTTTCATTTTATCCCTCCAGAAACCGCTGTGTATACGATGGGAGCATCGAGCGCCACTGGTGGCCCCATCCTTCAACACTGGTGTCTCACTGCACCAGGTCCACAGGTCACGTAAGACTCGTCCTCGTATGATGTGACGTCAACGGGGTGGTTTAGGGTAGGAGTACGACGAGAAGTCGGGTGACAAGTTGTCTGTAGAAAAACCAGAAATAGCCCATTTTCATTAATACATATGACAACCTACATGATTTATTCAAATGGCGGGGATATGACTTGCAATTACAATGACAGTGATTGTCTGGAACCTTCCGATCATTGGACGACAACCATTTCGATCGCACCACGATGTCTGGCATCCTGCCAGGCTGGATGAAAAGCAATAAGGACACTCATTAAAAGTAAAGTCATTACAACATGAGTATGTTGCTTTCATATAGCCAACATTGATCATCAGGGTCACAATAAAAACACGTGCTGAACTTACACAGATCGAACTGAGAATATCCCGCTTCCTGACACCGACTGGAAGGAGCCAAGAGGACAGTATCCAAACCTCAGCTTCTCGCACACTCAACAGCACGCAAACAGCAGAAAGGTCCAAATTGAAAAATTGCAGTATTTCAGTAGAACCACTCTTAAAAATAAACGGGAAAAACCAATACTGCTACAAATATGAATATGTTTTTCCATTGGAATTCCCCCCCCCCTATATTAACACATTGAAGCAGTGGTCATCGTGAGAAAACACCGCCTGCGTCTGTTCAGGCAGACTAGCCCCAAACTCTCACCAAGCACGTCGGCTTGGCAGAGCGTGATATCATTGAACCAATCATTCTCAGATGCGGCCTGGCCACACTGGACCAAATTGTGGATGTGACAAAACCATCCAAAACTGGCGACCAACCGCTATACGACAACATGTTACTGTGTAGAAGTTTGTGTGGACTGGTGTAGAAGAAAACGGTGGAGCTCATTTCAATGTGCTTTCGTGCAGAGAACGAGGTGCTATATGACAATGGAACGACTCAGCAGCGAGCTAGATAGGGGTCGTTCTGGTGGTGGTGCGTCATGACGCGTCCAGCGATGCATAATGACGCGCTGGGGGTCGACGCGTTAAGCCACGAGTAGACACGTCTAAGCAGTTTCAGTGAGTCGACAAGTTGCATTGGAATTTTCGAGAAACTAAAACAAGCTTTCACGCCTGCTGTCTGCCGATCTCAACCCGTTACAGCTTGTGGTCCAAGGGAGTTTCAAGTCAGCGCCAAATGCATTAAAGCTTTCAGCGATGCGCGCAACTAAATTGGTTATATCGCCATCAATGACAAAAAGCAAAACGACAGATTCTGTGATAGCACTATACATGACAGAATGCCCAAAATTCCACCATATATCCATGATCACCGATTCTACCGCACATACACACAAAAAAAAAAAAGGGATATTACAAACCATAAGACACGCAATAAGAATTAATTGCTGCACCCTACGGGTATTTCAAATCGACCCAATAATTGTCCAGGTTGCTAAAACCCATTGGCGATATCACAACAAGCTCTCTTCCTTCTATCTCTTTTCACCACGTTGCAATATCGGATGTTCAAATGGTCAACGCAGGGGTATCGAAACCAAGCAGTGTTGGTAGGATAAAAATGAGTTTATTCCAATTAACAATAAACTATACGGCAAAGAACTAAACTGAACAGTTGTCAAAATATCACGACCATAAATTATGCACGCAGGGAGCTTGGATTAAACAGGCACGAGCCAAGAGTCATCCTCACACCAAACCGACTCCAACCGCCCGCCGCCCCTCCCCGCCCCCCCGTCATGTCCACCATCAACACCTCCATCAAGCGTTTAACTGGCCAGAATCCGAGAAAAATGCCCCCGGGCCAGTTTACTCGCAGTCCCAAGAGAAATCCTTGGCCAGTGTGCCGTGCCATACCTGGCCTATGGGCATGTACGATCACGGGCACGGACTCCGTGGCGAGAGATGATGGGCGAGCAGTGAAAGACCACGGAACTGTGCGAGCAACAGAGGGGAGTATCTGCCCAAAGTCATTGCCCCAGTCTAAAAACACACGAGGAAACCCAACATCATGAATAAGGGATCCACAATAGTAACTGATATTCATATAGAATAGAATCAACTTTCTCACTAAGTCGAAATTAAGACGGATATAATAAGCAACAATCAAAATCATCTTGGCACCATATTCATTGTTTCATTTCTACTCGAAAACATGACACCCGTACCCTAATTCGTTTAGTCTTGAGGCCTGCCGCTGACATGTGTCGTCTACCACTAGCTTCGCAGGGACTCAGGAAATTTCTTTCTACCTGATGGTCTCTCACGCCACACCCCATGGACCTCTGAACCCCCTATCAGAACTGACACGCCATGGCAACGACCCAATTAGATGAGAAGCAAGAAGACGCTGACGCCAGTGACGACAAAAGAAGCTCTCTTGGTACCAGTCATCGTTTGGTGTTTGCTAGTCACATGAGTAGGAGTGGTATGCAGACTGCATAAAGACTGCAGTCACGAGCTGTTGGGTTGTCACAGTGAGGCGATATAGAAGGACACCTTACTAGTTGACCACTCCTGCAACTCGACCCAGTACTTGGGTGTTACGCTAACGTCGTCAATACCAGGCTGGATTTCGGAAACAAAAAAACCGCAGATGAAAACAATTGACTATAAATACTAATGAGTAGTTCAGCTATGGACCAAGTTCTAGTTCAGAGATTGCATTGTTGGGCTGACTACAAGGAAGAATGCCGGAGATATGTACCTCAGACAGTGACTCGAAGACCTGTAGACCAGGGACGTGGGGTTGGTCACAGGCGTTCTCAGCGCCCGCATTGTCTCTTTTCACAGCGGAGACATTAGTCACTGCCAGCTACAGATTCCCACTTCACTTGAACACAGGAGAGCTCCTGTCCTCGCTTCTCTCTCAGCTCCACCTGACTGCAGATCCTCAGCTAGTGCGGGGCCATGCGTGACCTGAGACCTTTCTAGGGTGGAAGAGGAATTCATGTTTCAGACATAGTAATGTAGTCAGGTCGCCCATCATGTTTGTTGAAGAAGTGTCGTAGTCGATATCGTAATCTGGATTGGGAAAAACGCCAAAATATTGATCCACCATCGTCTTCCCACACAATTGGTTCGAGTGTGGGACATCTACCGATAAGCAAAGCGAACATATCACAAAGACATATTTAGAAATCTAGTCACCATAATCTGCTTCGGAGCCGGGTTTAGAATGGGGTGTACACGGCCGATGAGACCGTCAGCAAGTGAATGGCGTCCACATTGAACGAAGACCACAACAGATGAGTGGGACCTCAATTGCGCAGCGGGTCCTGTGTCTGAAATCAAACAAATTCCATAAGTAAGTGGACCTAAACACAAATGAGTCACTACCACGTGATGATGTGGATACCTAGCTTAAAGTTATTGAACATAGCAACTATCCTCGATGCTTACCGACACGAATTGCTGCCACTTGAGTTGCTTTCTCCCTCCAGAACGCTGGGTATACGATGGGAGCATCGAGCGCCACCTGGTGGACATCTTCAAACACTGGTGTCTGCCAGGTCAAGGTCACGAAGAACTCGTCCTCCGATGATTGACGTCAACGGGGTTAGGGTTAGGAGTACGGACGAGAAGTCGGGTTGACAAAGTGTCTGTAGACAAACCAGAAATTAGCCCAATTCATCATTAATACATATGACAAAATACATGATTTATTCAAATGGCGGGGATATTGACTTTTGCCAATTACATGCAAGTATTTGTGAGAAACTGACGATAATGTTGGACGACAACTTGTCGCACATCGATGTTCTGGCATCCTGCAGGCTGAAAAGCAATAAGGACAATCATTAAAGTAAAGTCCTTACAACAGCGTATATGTGCTTTCATATAGCCAAACATCTGATCATCAGTCACCAATAAACACGTGATGAAACTTACACATATCGACTGAGAATATCCCGCTTCTGACAGACTGGAGCCAAGAGACAGATCCAACATCAGCTTCTCGCAACACTTCCCAGCACTTGAAACAGCAGAAAGTCAAATTGAAATTTCAGTATATTTAATTAAGAACCAATCTTAAAAATAACGGGAAAAACAATAAGGTAACCAATATGCAATTGTGTTTTCTGGGACTTACCATGAGCAGTTGGTCAGCGTGAGACACCCTCCTGCGTCTGTCAGGCACAAGACTAGCCCAAACCTCTACCAAGCACGGTCGCTTGGCAAGCGGTTCAGACCCAATCCATTCTCAGATGCGGCGGCCACACTGGACCAAATTGGGAGTACAAACCATCCAAAAATGCGACCAACGCTAACGACAACATAATGTGTAGAAGTTGTGATGGTGTAGAAGAAAACGGTGGAGCTCTTTTCAATGTTGCTTTCGGCAGAGGAGAGACGAGTGTATATGACAATGGACGATCAGCAGCGATCTATATTAGGGTTCGTTATGGGTTGGTGCGTCTGACGCGTCGCGGCCTAATGACGCGATGGTGACGCGTTAAGCCACGAGTAGACACGTTAAGCAGTGAGTAGACAAGTTGATTGGCTTTAGAGAAAATTAACAAGCTTTCACGCCTGCTGTCTTCGATCTCAACCGATTAAGCTGTGGTCAAGGGAGTTTCATTTCAGCGCCAAATGGCACATAAGCTTCAGCATTGCTGCAAAAACTTGGTATATCGCCATTAATGACAGCACAAAACGACCGATTCTGTGCTTAGCCATACATATTAAATGACGAAATTTCCACACATATCCATGGATCACGATTCTCTCCCCATACACAAGGATATCAAACCATAAGAAAGGCAATACGAATTAATTGCTTTTTGTTTTATGCACACCTCGGATTTCAAAATCGGAACCACATAATTGGCCAGTTGTAACCACATTGCGCTATAACAAAAATTCGTTTCCGTCATACGTTTCACACGTGCAATACGATGTCACATGTCACGGATGGGTAATCGTAACCAAGCAGTTTTGTAGATAAAAATGAT
>JAXDRA010001014.1:0-7500 GCA_034190875.2 Urechis unicinctus
ATTAAACTCTGTAGTTCAAATATGCACTGTTAAATCGTAGGACCCACGGTTTGATAAATGGATATATAACTCCTTTGGCCCGAACCGTCAAGTTTTGGGGGCATAAATCTCTTATGGCCTTCCATGTATTTATGGTCAACATTAATTTTGACCTGTTCTTTGCTATTTCATTTTGCGGACCCTGACGCTGGTTTAAAAGTGGGGTTCATTGGGAACTATTTAATCAAGAGGGCAGGGGTGACGAAAAGTAAACATAACAAAAAAAATTTTAATACATTGGGAGCCAGGGAAAAAAATTATTCTGAATTAAATATAACTCGACTCCTACCATTTTTTTTCTTTATATTTGTCAAGTTGGGTTTATTTAGTCAAATTTATTGGTTTTTTTGATTTATCACTGGGCATTATGCATTCCTTCCTCTCACGTCGTCCTGAAATATGTTAATTTGAAGAGCCAATTCTTTTTCTTGTTGCATTATGATCATTTTGTCAGAAAAGCGTTTTTGGCGAAGGTTTAATTTTGTTTCTTTAAAGCACCTTTTTTATCTGGAATTTGGTACAAAACGAAAAAAAAACCCCTTGCACTTTTTGGCCACCGTTTGGCTTGCCCATCCCACTTTGATTCGGTGGGGATAAACGCTTTGGGTATTTACGAAGGAATTTTAAACACAAATTTTAAATTATTTTCCAACAAAACGACCGCACACTGGGCAGAGCGATTTTTAACCTGACACTCTTAAAAAAGCTTTCAAAATGAACGCCTTCTCTTTCCTTTCCCCGGGTCAAAGACCACAAACTTTTACCTGGGTTTACTTTTTAAATTTTATATACAATAATATATTAATATAATAATAATTATAAAATAATAAATTATATATATTAATATAAAATTATAATAAAATTTCATATATATAAAAATGGGTTTATATAAATTTTTAAAAATAAAAATATATAATTTTTAAAAATATATATATCCCAATATGTATAAAAATATTTCTAATTTTTACGTGGTATATTTAACTATTATATGTATATTTTAACTATTAAAATATATAAAATATTTTAAATGTAAAATTATTAATATATTATGTAATTATTACATTTATATTTAAATTTATTTTATTATTATTTACATATATATATATTTTTATATCATTATTGTAATTTTATTTTTTTTCTTTCTTTCTTTTATTTCTTTATTTTTCCTCCTCTTCTCTCTCTCTCTCCTTTCTCTCTCTCCTCTCCCCTGGTTTTTCCCCATCTATCTCGATCGGTAGGCGTACTCCATGGATCGCTGTCGCCGTATTTGATACAATATCAGCAGCTACCGAGCTGGGTTAAATTCATCGCAAAATCTGTGTGTTTAAGCTTCTCAGACACGCATAAACGCCATTCCCTAAGATTTATCATGACGATCACCAGAGCAACCTGAGCCCTAAAGAACTCTGTCAACTTATCTTCATTTCTCCTTTGATGTAAGATGAGGGTGGGTCAATCAATTCACCCTGCAAGATACGAGAGAAAAAAATATTACCTTTGAAGCTTTGTCCTTGTAAGGCCTATATAAGTACTTATATTTTTTTTCTCCAATTGTAATTTAAGTAAGTAAAGTTTCATCTGCCACTGTAAAGTTATTTTTATATTATGTCAACAGCTCTATCTATGTTGTATTATAGAACGACACTTGAAGGTCACCGTATATAGCTAGTTCAATCTGAGTTTAACACCAATGATCACAACTCTCTCTTTCCTTATACCTTGCCATTCATTTATCCAGACCAATGCATTACAATTGATAAAGTGAGCCATACGTTTTGGTTTATATCCTTTGGTTAGCTAACAACATTCTACACTTACACCATACGCCCCTAAAAACCACTGGCACCCGTATTTACTAATAAGACCACTGAGACCGTATACCCCAAAAACCACTGGCACCCGTACACACCAAAACTCTGATCCAATAAAAAGAAAATTTCAACTGTTTTCACAATTGTGAGGCATCCTTGATAAATATTAAGATTTGCCACAAAGCAATTTATTCTGTTATGGACTAGCAGGATTAATAGTGTTGCTGGGGAAAATTGAGTGTCTTTGGTTAAAATAGTGACACACAAGAAATTAATATTCACTCGCGTATATATTTTCTGTCAAGCTCAAATACTATAGTCGACTATCCAGCGTTGCCCAGGGTTGACGAGTGGCTATAAATGACCCAGTATTGCTGTTAATGACGGCATGGCTATTGGCTTAGGCACGCAGTATATTACCGGATCCGCGCTTATTATCGCCGTTATACCACGGTTACCACACATCTAAATCCCCAACTTGTCCACACCTGATCCCTGCTGTGACCTCTATCCTAATAGATGCTTTTTTTTATCCCCATTATGACTGAACTCTCATCCCTGCGCGATCCAGCCCGCAACCTCACCCAGCCCCCTCCCTAGTACATCCAGTGACACAAACTTGGTGCCCACTTAGAAACCCCACTCCAATATTCGCTGCAATCAAAGTCAAAGCACTGCATAGCTATTCCGTGGCCCCGCCATTACCTAACTCTATCCCCTACGTGATTGAAACGATTATCCACAGCTCTGTTAGTTATATATAGTTCAATACAAAACAATCATAACATTTCAATTTTTCGATTACATGCTGTAAATATATGATTTCAGAAACCTAAAGTGTCAAATCGTCTGTGCCCATGAAATGCAGCTATGACAAGTCGCTGCATTATTGATCAGCATGTCATCCATGGTGTCGAAACACATTCCAAGCATTGGCATTATAAAACAAACATCAACAAAGCGTTATTGCTAATCACAATGTTGTGTTATTTTGTACCTTATGAACAGCAACGTAGCAATCATGAAAGGGCATACGCTGATTAACATCGTCACATATCTACATCCTTCACCCTTATTAGCTATCCGACCGTATATCATATTTGCAACATAAACAGTATGGGCGTGATGTGGACAGACACATTTTTCTTCTCATTTCTCGATGTAATACACATTTCCGGTTACGAGGTGTGGGGAGTTACACTGATCTGTACCATATGATTTATGCAGAAGCTTTGAAGACGTCCTTTCAATTATCGTACTTCCTGGACTACATATGTCGCTGAACGATTACATTAGCCCTAATATGTCAATCAAGACGAGGTAAGGGTGATTAAGGAGGCAAACTAATCGACATTTCTAATTTTATCTGTCTGTGTTGCAATTTTGGTCTTAATACAGTTATTAGTTAACGGTCAAGAGGTTCATTTCAGCTGAATGTCAAAGGCCACATTGGGTTGACCTTCGAGGTCATATGAGATTAAGGGGGCCACTGGGCACAATTGTGCACCGCCTCTTGATTGAACCGGCCCAAAATAGCGTAGAGTATTGTGTTTCGTGGCAATCCAAAAAAATTCCGAGTTATTTGGGTCAGCTAGAGTAAAAACGCGGTCGGTGGAGTTGGGAAGAGGATAGATTGAGTAAGGGGGGAACTTAATGCGGTAAAGGGGACGATTTCCCGGAATTCCGTGCATCCGTTAGCTGATTTAACACGAAAATTGTGAATATGCAAAATAAATGAACCAAAACGAATGTCTTTCCCTTTGTCAATTCACTAAATCCTCACATGCTGGGCCTTTAAAATTTAAAAACACGTTTAATGGTGCGTTCATGTAACTTAAACCCCCCTTATTATTGAATTGCCACCTGGGTTTTGCTACGCAAATTCTGCATCTGTCACGCGTACTTGGATATTAATGAAGTGGGCGAGCTTACTTGCATAGGATTTAATCGTGAAAAAATATAATGGATGGTTTAAGAAGAAAAACAAAAGGCAGTAGAAATAATGAAGAAAGTGAAATATGAAGAAAAAATAAAGACCCAAAGAAAATGCAGTCGGGGAGCCCGGGTGAACCAAAGAAAAAGAGTTTGTCAGTAAGAAAAAAACTTGTAAAAAAAGAAATAAGAATGAAAAAACAGTAAGGTGGGAATTTTTGCAGTACGATCGGTAGAGCGTACTCCATGGATCGCTGTCGCAGTATTTTGATACAATATCAGCAGCTACACGAGCTGATTAAATTCATCGCAATATCTGTGTGTTTAAGCTTCTCAGACACGCATAAACGCCATTCCCTAAGATTTAACATGACGATCACCAGAGCAACCTGAGCCCTAAAGAACTCTGTAACTTATCTTCATTTCTCGTTTGATGTAAGATGAGGGTGGGTCAATCAATTTCACCCTGCAAGATACGAGAGAAAAAATATTACCTTTGAAGCTTTGTCCTTTGTAAGGCCTATATATAGTACTTAATATTTTTTTTTCTCCAATGAATTTAGTAAGTAAAGTTTCATCTGCCATCTGTAAAGTTATTTTTATATTATGTCAACAGCTCTATCTATGTTGTATTTATAGAACGACACTTGAAGGTCACCGTATATAGGTAGTTCAATCTGATTTAACACCAATGATCACAACTCTCTCTTTCCTTATACCTTGCCATTCATTTATCCAGACCAATGCATTACAATTGATAAAGTGAGCCATACGTTTGTTTATTATCCTTTGGTTAGCTAACAACATTCATACCACTTACATCCATACGCCCCTAAAGACCACTGGCACCCGTATTTACTAATAAGACCACTGAGACCCGTATACCCCTAAAAACCACTGGCACCCGTAAACACGACCAAAACTCTGATCAATAAAAAGAAAATTTCAACTGTTTTCACAATTGTGAGGCATCCTTGATAAAATTATAGATTTGCCACAAAGCAATTTATCTGTTATGGACTAGCAGGATTAATAGTGTTGCTGGGGAAAATTGATGTCTTGGTTAAAATATGACACACAAAGAAATTAATATCAGCTCGCGATATATATTTTCTGTCAAGCTCAAATACTATAGTCGACTATCCAGCGTTGCCATGGTTGACGAGTGACTATAAATGACCCAGTATTGCTGTTAATGACGGCATGGCTATTTGGCTTAGCACGGCAGTATATTACCAGATCCGCTTATTATCGCCGTTAATACCCACGGTTACCACATCTAAATCCCCAACTTGTCCACACCTGATCCCTGCTTGACCTCTATCCTAATAGATGCCTTATCCCCATATGACTGAACTCTCATCCCTGGCGCGACCCAGCCCTCATCCTCACCAAGCCCCCTCCCTAGTACATCCAGTGACACCGACTTGGTGCCCACTTAGAACCCACTCCAATATTCGCTGCAATCAAAGTCAAAGCACTGCATAGCTATATCCGTGGCCCCGCCATTCACCTAACTCTATCCCCTACGTGATTGAAACGATTTATATCCACAGCTCTGTTAGTAATATATGTTCAATGCAACACAATCATAACATTTCATATATTTCGATTTCGTAAATGTTTCATACGATTTCAGATAAATAAAGGGTCAAATCTTCAGATAACCTGAAATGCAGCATGACAAGTCTGCAATATCAACATCCATGAAAACATTGGCCTCCTCTAATAGAGCAGCATGAAACCAAGTCTCCATCCCTTTATTGCATAATATACAAAATTAATTGATCAGCATGTCATCCATGGTGTCGAAACAACATTCCAAAGCATTGGCATTTACAAACAAACATCAACAAAGCGTTATTGCTAATCACATGAATTGTGTTTATTTTGAACCTTATGAACAGGCAACGTAGCAAATCATGAAATGGGGCATACGCTGATTAACATCATCATCATATCTACATCCTTCACCCTTATAAGCTATCCGACCGGGTATATCATATTTGCAACATAAACAGTATGGGCGTGATGTGGAGCAGACACATTTTTCTTCTCATGTTCTTCGATGTAATACACATTTCCGGTTATCGAGGTGTGGGGAGGTTACACAGATTGTACCACATATGATTAATGCAGAAGCTTTGAAGACGTCTTTCAATTATCGTAGCTTCCTGGACTACATATCGGCGCTGAATCGATTACATTATCCCTAATATTGTCATCAACGACGAGGTAAGATGATTAAGGACAGGCAAGAATCTAATCGACATTTCATAATGATATCTGTCTGTGTTGCATTTTGGTTCTTAATACAGTTTATTAGTAACGTTCAAGGAGGTCTCATTTTATGCTGAATGTCATGGGCACATTGCGTTTGACCTTCGAGGTCATATGAGATTTAAGGGGGCACACTGAGGTCACAATTGGCAACAGCCTCTTTGAGTTGACCGGGCCATATAGCGTAGAGTATTGAGTTGTCGGGCAATCATAATATCCGAGTTTTGGATCAGCTAGAGTAAAAGCGCGGTCAGGGTGGAGTCATGGGAGAGGATAATGATGGAGTAAGGGCGGAACTTAGATGCGGTCATGGCGACCGATTACCAGGGTAATGCCGTGCATCCCGCTAGCTGATTTAACACGAAAATTGTGAATGCAAAGTAAATGACCAAAACGAATGTCGTGTTCTTGTCAATGTTCAGTACTTACCTTACATGCATGGCATTTAAATTAAGATACACGTCAATGGATGCAGCTTCATGTAACTGATACCTCGTGATTAAGTTGAATTGCCCATGCCTGGTTGTTAGCTACGGCAAGTATTGCGTCCATGACTGTACAAGCGTAATTGGATATATAATTAGAAAGTAGATCGAGATGCATGTAGGTTAGACAGAGATTTAATCGTGATAAAAAAATATAAATGGTCATGGTTTTCAACTGACAGAACAAAACTGTTAATAGGAGCTCTACTGAAATTAATGAACTGACAAGCTGCAAAAATCATTGAACGTCACAATAAAAATAAACAACCTCATTACTTTGATAAATGCCAGTCTCAGGGGAGCCATGATGATACCATTATAGCAAATCCACTTTACAGAGAGCGTCTGTATCACTGGATATCTTAAGGTTAACCTCAACTTTTATCCATACCTTGGCAATACAAAATCAGCAAAACCTTTCAACAAACCTTTCGCTCACGCAAAATTACCTTTGCTCTAAGTTACGCTGGTCACTATAAATATACAATTGAAGCCATGGGTAAACAGTGTATTTGTGACTTTGACATTTGCATAAGCATGATTATATATATATATATATATATATATATATATATATATATATATATATATATATATATATATATATATATATATATATATATATATATATATATATATATATGCATATATATATATACATATATATATATGTGTGTGTGTATATATATATATGTGCATATATATAAATATGCATATATATATATATATATTTATAAATATATATAAATATATGTCTATATATATATAACGGAAAATAAAATAAATGAATGTAACAACCACGCAGCTCCAAAGTCGTGTGATTTGGATTCATTACCAACACGGATGCTGACAGTACGGATGGATATCCTTCTTCCTGTCAATACACAAATGATAAAACATCGGCTTATTTCTTGTTTTGTACTAGAAGAATGGAAAGCTGGAATCCAGATAAC